>CAMAPE010000080.1:11447500-11725212 GCA_945859875.1 Cuscuta europaea | reverse complement strand
GGAGGAAGAGGAGGAGGAAGAGGAGGAGGAAGAGGAAGAAGAAGAAGAAGAAGAAGAAGAAGAAGAAGAAGAAGAAGAAGAAGAAGAAGAAGAAGAAGAAGAAGAAGAAGAAGAAGAAGAAGAAGAAGAAGAAGAAGAAGAAGAAGAAGAAGAAGAGAGAAGAGGAAGAAGAGGAAGAAGAAGAAGAGGAAGAAGAGGAAGAAGAAGAAGAAGACGAAGAAGAGGAAGAAGAGGAAGAAGAAGAAGAGGAAGAAGAGGAAGAAGAGGAAGAAGAGGAGGAAGAGGAGGAGGAGAGAAGATGAAGAGGAGGAGGAGGAGGAGGAGGAGGAGGAAAAGGAGGAAAAGGAAGAAGAAGCCCCCGACCGTCTTTTCACCGGCAAAACAAACGCGGTAACGTCACTTCGCCGTAAGCGGTCATGGCAGGCGGTCACCTGCCGTTTCTGTCTGGCCGCCTTCCATCATTTCACATCGACCGGTCGTTGGCTTCGTCGTCTTGTGCCGTAGGAGGTCACCGAGGGCGGCCGCCCTTCGTCAAGTGTCGGCAGCCTTCGGTCTTTTTCGGTTCCGGTCAAAGTCAGATTTTTGACTTTCCAAATTAGCCATAGGAGGCCAGTTAGGCTGTCATTTTGGGCGCCTACTGGACCGCCTATGGATAATTTCCACAAGCTTGTTCCTTATTTTCTCCTCTTCAACTTTCCCTTCTTGACCACTTTGATACTCTGCTTCCTTCTTTCGATATGGATTCATTTGTTACTCAAATTGACTCATTTTGTGCTCAATTGACCCATAATTTCACCAAACATATTATGAATGTGATTTTCACCTGAATTCGAGTACAGAGCTTCCTAGCGGCCATTAATGGTGGACACTGTTCATGAAGCTAGAGATGCATGAAGTTGGAGAGACCTGTGGCAGGTGAGGGTGTTGTGACGAGGGCAGGTGAAAGAGTAACGGCGGAGAGAGGTGGTGCCACGCCGGAGGATGAGGAACCAGCTGCTTGTCACCGGAATGGGTCAGATCTGGTCCCTTCCCTGACTGCGAGTTGCTCCAGGCGACCGATTAGTTCACATCTGGCCGGAAAACCTCAAATCTGGAAAAAATCTAGATTTTTTCCTTTTTTAAATTTTCGAGAGCGCTTTTTTGTTGATTCTTTATGATTCGGGTGAATTTTTGAGTAATTGGGGAGGGTTTCTTACTTGATTGTGTTCAAACTTCTCAACGAGAGGACCATTGTTGAATAATTGATACCCATATCGTATAACTAAAGAGATTTGAACAAGAGTGTAGTAGAGAAGGAGTATATGTTTATTGTGAATGAATATTGGTTGTGGTTCAATAGCCTCCTATAAGGAGTATATATAGGGAAAATCCGGGTCTGGGCCTCTAATATGGGCCTGACAGATCCGGTTACATAAATGGACTGATAGTACACAAAACTAATCTAGAACATCTGAATAATAATAATAATAATTATTATTATTATTATTATTATTATTATTATTATTATTATTATAATAATAATAATAATAATAATAATAATAATAATAATAATAATGTACAATAATATGAATGATATCCGCTAAACGTGTGTGTGCCGCTGTCCAGGCCCAGTAGTCAGCAGACCGGGGGGTCGGAGTCCATATACTCCATCATCTTACTTTTTGAAAAATTAAAGAAAGATACCACATTATATCGACCCCTTAGAGCGAAATGCTCAGGTATGGCCGACAAAGCACATCGTATCGACCCCTTAGAGCAAAACACTCAGGTATGGTCGACAAAGCACATCGTATCGACCCCTTAGAGCGAGACGCTCAGGTATGGTCGACGATGTCCCAGGACGTTGGGCCCGCAAACGGCCCACGTCTTGAAATGGGAAGCTCACCACGTCGTCCTCGCGCTAAATCGCATGACGACAGGTTTGAAATCATGACTGAGGTGACAAAAATCCCCAAACTCGGGGTGGGGAAACGGCAGCCATCGGTAACCGACCAAAAGCCTTAGCCCGCGTCGTAAATACACGACGGGACCTCCCCGAGATCATAGGACGATCCAGTAGGACTCCTTACCGGCCAAGGGAATAGCAACCCCCATGGCCGAAGCCTGAAAAGAAGGATACCCACTCCTCGCTCAAAGAAGTAAAGAGGAAGAAAACAAAAGAGGGACAACCGAGGACCGTGCACTCGCCGGCCTCGAGCGAAATCCCCGCAAATAAAAGAGGGACAGCCGAGGATCGTGCACTCGTCGGCCTCAAGCGAAATCCCCACAAATTAAAAGAGGGACAGCCGAGGACCGTGCACTCGCCGACCTCGAGCGAAATCCCCACAAATTAAAAGAGGGACAGCCGCAGGACCGCGCACTTGCCGGCCTCAAGTGATAAAAATAAAATCCCCACAAAATTTGACTAAGTACATATTAGTTAAATGTAAGGCTAATTCTACGCAATATGGACAAAGCAAGCCCATGTGCGCCAACCAGACCACACCCTCAAGATCATTACACATGATCCCCTATCCAAGCTTGGTCCTAGACAGATATTGGACGAAGCATGCACACACAGACTACTCCAAAGCACTTGGAAAAAATTCCCAAGTAGCATCCAGAGTGGCCGACGAAGGTCATAGGTAGATAACACGGACTCGGAGGATTCGAGGGGATGCCCCCACTTTGGCCGAACAAGGGTCGGCACCCTCCTCGGCCATAGGAAGGGAAACAGCTACCTGGTCTCAGCTAACACTTAGAAATATTTCAAAATATGGAATAACAGAAGCAACATAAGGACGACAAGGATGAAATAAACACTAAAGCTGGAAAAGCCAACCACATATTTGCATTCAAAAATCTGAAGTACAAAAGGGGGGCACTACGGCCATTACATATTGAGCGGAGAAATAAAAGAAAGGGGATCAAGCTTCTTCCTCGCCGGCTTCTTGAACAGGCGTATCACTGGCTTCAGCGGCCGCGGAAGAAGCGGTGTCCAGGAATACGTCGTCGTCATCCCAATCATCTTCACCGATGCCCGAGCTTTGGATAGGGGGTCACCTCTCCTCAATGGGGAGCTTGATCTCATCCTCTGGATCCCTCATCTTCTGCGGCAGCTTCAGCTGATGAGCGAACATCTTCGTCAGCTTCAACTCCAGGCATCTACGGCGTAACCTCCGGTAGATCAGCCGATGCATTCGTTATTGGACGAGGTCATAGTACACCTTCATTTCCCTTTCAAAGTACTCTTGGCCTTCAGGGATGTGTTGGCCCCAGTCTTTGAGCCTGGCCGCCACAACCTCAAAACTCTAAGGCCGACGCTCCTCAGCTTTCCAGCCGTCAGCCAAGAACTTCTCAATGGCTGCGTCGACAGCTTTCTCTGCAGCAGCCTCAGCAGCCTCCTCGGCCTCAGCTCTGGCCTTCTCGGCCTCAACAGCACAGAGACGAACAGCCTCATGCGCCTCCTTCTCCTCGGCGAGCTTCTTCATGGCATCGTCCCTATCGGCAGTCACTTGACGAATGGTCGCATCAGCCTCGTCAGCCTTCTCTTTTAGGGCCTCCACATTGCCTGGTAGCCGATCCAGGCAACTCAAGGCCTCATCGGCAGAGGCAGCCCTCTTCTCAACTTCCTTCAGCCAGGCTATCTCCCGTTGTTGCCTCTTATTGCTCTCCGTTAGCATAAAGGCAATCTGCAAATAGCAAAATGGTTAGGACAACAGTGACACCTGCAAGCATGTAAATCAAGAAAATAACAAAGTACATAGCCAACTCACTAGGACGAGGTGGTCCATCCCAACGTCATAGATCTTGACATTACCAAGCCCATTGAGATAAGCCCGGTCCTCGTCTGGGACAGCCTGGGAGATCACCTCGTGGCCGTCAATGATCTCGTTGAACACACCGCCCTTGACGGGGTATTCAACCTCCAGCTTGTAGGTCCCTCTGACCAACTCCTTGTCGGACCTCTTCTTCTGGGAGTCTTGGACGATAGGAGGAGGCTGAGAGACAGCGTGGACGAAGGACCGGATGTCAGGTCTACTATAGCGGCAGCACTGGAACCTCCAACGTCTCCATCCAGAACAGTCATGGCCCCGATATCAGCATCGGCCAAGGGAGAAGTCTTCTTCGACTTCTTGGAGGGCTGCAAACCAGCCTCCGTCAGCTTCTTCTGGCTGTCATCCACCGGCCGCTTCTTCTTCGGCTAGGTGGGTAGCTTCTTCGGCTGGTCAGAGCTCGGCTGTGCTCCACTTGCCGCTGCTAGTTTTGCAGCCCCATTGGCGGCCAGTTCCGCGGCCGCTTTCGCCGCATCCCTATTCATAACGGATTTGTGGTCCATGACAAAGTTTGCATAGCAAAGGAAACAAACAAAGTTAGCAAAGCAAGGAAACAAAACGGGAACAAGGACGCTGAGGAGGGCATTACCATCGGCTTCGGCGGGCATGCCCAAAACCGGGCCATCGGCCTCCTCAAATGTGGTGGTCATCTTCGGCCATAGCTCAACATCGTCCTCCGCATCCCCATACATGAAGTACCTCATGAAGCCGAGGGCGGCCATTTTGTACTCAAGTGATATAATCCTTCACGCTCCTTGGCCCATCCTTAAGGAACACCTCCACCTGAGCATCCAGGAGCGCACTCTTAGGCACATCGTGGAGATTGAACCTTCCGGTATGGCCGACAGAAAGAAACTCAGTCCCTTCTTCACCCAGTGACACATAAACGAACTTAGTCTTCCAGTCGTGGATGGACGAAGGAAGGTCGGTAAAAGACCTCTTGTTCTTTACCTGATGAAGGGTGGCATAGCTCACGCGGTTTTGGTGGCTGCCTCGGCCTATCTGGTACAAGTTCATGAACAGGACCGTCGTCGGCGCAATACCCAACTCGGAACAGCGGAACAAGAACCCGACGATCAAGGAATAATTGTTCGGGGTTAGCAAGGCCGGTGGAAGATCCACCATGTCCAAGTACTCCGTGACGAACGGGTGGAGGGGGAACCTCAACCCCTTGGCAAAACTCATGGGATACACTCCGAAATACCCAGCCGGAGGATTAAGCTCATGATCCGTCGGCTTGGGCACCCTAACCCTACTAAACGGCCCCACATACATCTGGGCAACCAAGTATTCAACCGCGTTACTCTGCGGGCTGATAATATAGATGTTGGTAAGGTCCAAGTACGAGAAGCCTGGACCTTTCTTCGGCCGGCGCCTCCTCTTCGGTGGAGATTTCCCTTTGACAACAAAAAGGGGACTGGGGCACGGAATGGTGGCCGATGTGGACGCTCCGTCCACTGCACGTGATACTACAACATCCTCACCCTCAGACGACGAGGTGGCTTCCTCGTCCGCACTCTCCTCATCTCTCTGCTCCCCAGATCTGAAGGGACTCAACTCCTCAATCTCCTCGCAACACTCTTCAACTACCCCATAATCAAGGGACTTGGCGGAGGCCTCATCGTCATACGGGTAGTACTCGTCATCCAATGGTTTCACCATAACAACTACCTAAGGCCTAGGGGGATTGTATGGGATCTAAGTGTGGCTCGTTGACTAACACTAGATCAAAGCCTATGGAAGAAAAGTATACAAGAAAACGGAGAAAGGTTGATGAACTGACCTTTGAAGTTTTGAAGAAACCGAAGAACACTGACGAACAGCTTATCTTTCTAGAAAATCCGGCAGCACTTCGTTAGCTCAAGTCGCAAATGAGCGCCTCACTTCGGAGGGGAGGGGTATTTATAGAACTCTCCCCAACGGTCACTACACGTGGCATCCCCTCAATGGCCACGCGAACGGTCACCGTACCACCCTAAGGGCCAATAAGGTGCCACCCAAAAGGTCAGGCCCACTTCGGGCACCATAAGCCCACTATCAAGGTAAGCCCTACGGTTCAACAGTCAAATGGGTTGCACCCAAAATGGCCAAGACATTCAACGGCAACACTAATGAGAGATATAAACCTCCACGTTCATAGGTCACGCCTACATCGACCCTAGTAGCCTCCAAACGCAAGGATGATATCGAAAATCCAAAACCGCATAAGTATACATCCACAAACACTGTAACGTCCATACACCATAACGTCTAGGACCTTGTGATACACTATCGGCCGCAGCAGGATAAGCAAACAAGGAAGTAATGCTCACCCCCAGAATGCGACACATAGCGCCCCAACGGCCTTGGGTCATGTACTCCACCCTCGGCCAAGATAAGAAAATAACACCCCAATGTCCACAAGGATACGATCCACCAGTTAAAGTCAGGGACAGAACATTCATCATCCACAAAACCAAGGGCACACAACGTCCTCTGGTCCAGTGCCACTATCGTCCTCAAAGTCATGGACACCAGACTACGAATAATATCGCTTCGGCCTGGATCACTAAAAGCAACCATGGTGCCTCATCGGCCAGAAACACAAAAGGCAACTAACGGCAAAGACAAGAAACATCACACAAAAGGCCACTCAAAATGAAGGACACTCATCGTCCTCAAACTAAGGACCTCTTTCAGACACAACAGAGAGCACTCAACGGCCAAACTCAGAGAATAACTTCAGCACCCTGGCGTCGGCCAAAAACGTCAAGATTGCAGGAATCTACTCTCCCTCACTTCGTCTACATCTCAGCTCAGAGAGTGGGGCACTCCTGATGGAGTATATGGGTCCAGACCCCAGGACCCACACACTCAGAAGAACAAGAGGCACAACTGTCACCCAGTAGGACCTCTGTCGGCCAGATGGCCCTCCATCGGCCAGAAAGTCATCGACTCAGAACATGATCCAGAAGGCAGGTGAACCGGGTGTCTCCGTCGGCCGGGTCTCCGTCGACCGTGGCTCTGTCGGCCAGACCCCCGTCGGCCACAGAGAGCTCACAGAGCCGGATTTTTATACTTAGTCATTTCTACATACTTTGTACTCGGCCTAGTAGTGGCCCCATAGTAAATGGGCCTCCCAAGCCCAAGACTTGGGAGCCCACCCCACATTTCCTCTATAAATACTCCCCTTGGGAGTAGTTGTAGGGGTTGACAAATTCATTTATTGCAGAAGTTATTGCACTTCTCTCTCTATCTCTCACTTCTCTCTAGAATATATACTCTATCACTTAGTCTGAGAGTTCACCAAAAAGACCAAAAAGAAAGGCACTGATAGAAGGATAGTATCTGAAGCTGCAATTATGAGAATTTCTGTTGCGACCAGAAGACCTCGAGCCTTTCTGTTGCGATCAAAAGACCTCGACCCTTCTGTTGCGACCAAAATACCTCGAGGGTTTCTGTTGAGCCGAACAGAAGTGGAGCGGTTCTGTTGAGAACAGAACCCTCTTCTGGTCTGACCAGAAGCGGAGCGATTCTGCCAGCCTGGAAAAATTAAGGAACATTACGGGAAGAAACAAAAATTAAATCGTATCTTTGAATGATAGAATTTTGGACGACATTCGTGTTTGCAGGTCGCCCGCGCACATGAGTCGCGGTTTTTGTTCTCCGTTTTTGGGATTTGATCGGCACCCCCCTGCGCGTGAAGAGAGCCTTTCCCCGTAGGAATCTTAACTCCTTCAAAGAGGGTCCCCTTTATAACGGGGTGAAAATCCCTTGGGTTTTCCGGTGTGGGATAAAACACACTAGAAACTCATCATTTTCCTAGTTTTTCCATTTTTAAAGAGTGAACTTTGAAAATCAATTTCTCATTCACCCATTATCCGTTTTGAGTGTACCACATATCGAATTGTAGCCCTTAACAAGGACAATCCGAAACCACTTTGATCCGACTCAAATCGGAAGTGGACCCCACTCAAAAAATTTCCCCAAAAAGACCATTTAATGCAATTTATTAACACATTTTCCAACAATCTCCCACATGAATGAAAATTGATTTTCGAGACTTAAAAAGACACGAAGATAGAAGGACACGTTGTGTTCACCGGATGATACCTGCATACGGAGAGGTAGGTTTTATCCTTTGAACCTTCCGCTGTATAGACATGTTTATTTACTGGCTGTCTAGTAGACTCGATGTCCTTGAACTATACTGCCGTCGTGTAAACATTGACTTATCTTTACACAAGAACCTTCCAACTTTGTTCCGTTCTCATGGGTGTGCCTGTTTTGTCCATGGGTCACCGTCCTGGTTCAGCAAGAGTTTCTAAAGAACTGAGCCTTTACAATTCTTCTTTGAAGCGGCCCTCTTCTCTCTCACATAGGTGATTCTTTCACGAGTATCCCACATACTCTTCCAATATCGAGTAGATCAACATTTTAGAATCATTAAAGCAAACGTTTTTGCTAACCTCGTGCGGGAGTCACTGTTTTAAACGAGGAGTGGGTAGGAGTCCGGGACCCCCACAGTAACCATCCTTCACTCTATAATTTAGTTGTCCCTTTTGAACCTAGGACCAACTAGGTTGGGTGTCCACTATAGAACTTTTCAATTCACGGGCTTTAGTCCCATTCCTCGTTACAACTTCTCCAACAATTGTCTATGCAATGCCTTGGTTAGCGGATCCGCTATGTTATCCTTTGACTTCACGTAGTCAACAGTGATAACACCCGTTGTGAGGAGTTGCTTAATGGTGTTATGTCTACGATGAACGTGTCTAGACTTACCATTGTACATATTACTCTGTACCCTTTCAATTGCCGCTTTACAATCGCAATGTATGCATACAGGAGGGACATGCTTTCCCAACTTGGAATATCCTCGAGAAAATGGCGTAGCCATTCAGCCTCTTTAGTGCACTTATCCAAGGCTATTAGCTCAGACTCCATCGTGGATCTAGCTATTAACGTTTGTTTTGAGGATTTCCATGACACGGCTGCACCTCCCAAGGTGAAAACATATCCACTTGTGCAAGTCCTTAATGTCGGATATCCAACTAGTGTTGCTATACCCTTCAAGTACAGCTGGATATCTTCCATAGTGCAGTCCAAGGTTTTGGGTTTTTCGTAAGTACCTCAAAACCCTTACAGTGTTCATCATCGGGGTTACTAGTATATCTACTTAGTTTTCTAACCACAAAGGCAATATCAGGCATGGTACAACTCATTAGATACATCAAGCTTCCAATAATCCTAGCGTATTCTACTTGAGAGATACACTCTCCATGATTTTTGGTAAGATGTACGTTTTATCTAATGGAGTCCTTGCCTCTTGACAATCATCCTTATTAAATTTTGTAAGGATTTTATTAACGTAATGGGATTGCTTAGCGTAAGACCGTCTGGTCCCCTCATTATTTTAATCCCAAGGATTAAATCGGCCACTCCCATATCTTTCATGTCAAATTTAGAATTTAACATGCTTTTGGTAGAATTAATCATTAGATTATTGCTACCCACAATGAGTATATCATCCACGTATAAACATAAAATGACATAGCCGTCTACCGTGCTCTTCACATAGACACATTTGTCACTTTCGTTTATTTTAAAGCCATTAATTAACATTGCATGGTCGAACTTTTCGTGCCACTGTTTAGGCGCTTGTTTCAATCCATACAATGATTTAATTAATTTACACACTTTCCTTTCTTGGCCAGGAACACGAAAACCCTCGGGTTGTTCCGTATAGATTTCTTCATCTATATCGCCATTTAGAAAAGCGGTTTTTACATCCATTTGATTAACTTCCGATTTCCGCAATGCGGCAATTGCTAGTATCATCCTAATGGAATTTATTCTCGTCACAGGAGAATACGTGTCAAAGTAATCATGATCCTCACGTTGCTTGTACCTCTTGATTACAAGTCTGGCCTTGTACTTATCGATGGAACCGTCAGGTTTCATTTTCCGTTTACAAATCCACTTGGATCCCAAAGGTTTATTTCCCGGAGGAAGATCAACCAATTCCCACGTGTGATTTTTTACGATAGAATCCACCTCACTTTTGATGGCTTCTTTCCACATAGGACCTTCGGTAGACGTCACGGCTTCCGTATAAGTCTATGGCTCATTTTCTACCAAACATGTTAGAAAATCCGGTTCATTTTCTACCATACATGTTAGAATATCCGAGTCAAATTCTACCAAGTAGGTGAGAAAATACGGTCCGAAGGATTTTTCAACTCTAGCACGTTTGCTACGTCTGGGTTCGGGTTCTTCTCCGGACCCCTCGCTAGTATTTTCCATAGCTACGTCAAATGTTCGTTTTGACGTGTTTGGTCCTTCGTTGGACTTGCATGGAAATACGTCTTCAAAGAATGAAGCATTCCTTTATTCAATTATTGTGTTTTTATGTACATCCGAATTATTCGAATCGTACACTAAAAATCGATAAGCACTACTATTTTGTGCATATCCAATAAAAATACAATCCACCATTTTTGGACCTATTTTCTTAGGTGTTGGTACAAGCACCTTTGCAAGACACCCCCACACTTTTAAATATTGATAGGAAGGTCTTCTACCTTTCCACAAATCGTAGGGAGTTTTATCATAATTTTTCCGGGGAAGCTTATTTAAAAGGTAATTGCTTGACAAGACTGCTTCGCCCCACATATTTTGTGGTAGACCCGAACTTACTAGCATCGCATTCATCATATCTTTAAATGTGCGATTCTTTCGTTCCGCAACACCGTTTGATTGAGGTGAATAGGGTGCAGTACGTTCATGTACTATACCCACGCACACACAAAAGTCACCAATTGGTGCTTCATACTCACCACTCGATCACTTCTAATCATTTTAATCTGTCGATTAAGTTGGTTTTTCACTTCATTCTTATAAAGAATGAATTTATCTATTGGTTCGTGTTTATTTTTTAATAAATAAACATAGCTATAGCGAGTGCTATCATCGATAAAAGTAATAAAATATTTATTACCGCCATGTGTTTGTATTGATTTAAAATCACAAACGTCACTATGAATTAATTCAAGTGGTTCTGTTTTTCTTTCAACTGATTTGAAAGACGTTTTCGTTAGTTTTGCCTCTGCACAAATTTCACATTTGTGATTCACATCAATTGTGAATTTAGAAATGTGTTCCATGTTAATTAATCTACGTATAGAATTAAAATTAACATGTCCATGCCACACATTGGAAGACTCAAGCAAGTAAGTAGAAGGGATTATTATTATTATTATTAATAATAGTCATTACATTGAGCTTAAACACCCCATCACATGTATACCCCTTGCCCACATACATCCCCGATTTAGACAAAACCAGTTTGTACGACTCAAAGACCATGCGGAAGCCATGCTTGTTGAGAGTCAGCTCCTTGCCCGAAGTTGTCTTCTGGACCACCTTTCTCACGCCTTCCACTGCGGAATGACCCGAGTTTCCCATCCCCACCTTCTCACCATTTGATGACTCAAAAGTAGTGAATAACTCCCGGTTTGAGCAAATATGCCGGGTTGCACCGATGTCCACGAACCACTCCTTGGAATTGGATCCAACGAGGTTGACCTTGGTCACCACGGTCGCAAGGATGATGTCTTCATCCTTTTCCACACCCTGCACCAAGTTTACTTGATTGTCCTTCTTCTTCTTGGGTGTCTTGCAATCCGCGGACTTGTGTCCGTTTTTATTTCAATTGAAGCATTTTCCATTAAAGTTTGGTTTGGAAACGCCTCCCTTGGGACCGAGCTTGCTCTTCCCATTAGTTTTGGTTTTGGAGCCCTTTGCATGCTCCACCACGTTTGCCTTGGCGCTGGTAACGATCGGGAGTTTCCCATCGTTCTTCCGGTTATCCTCTTCAATCCACAGACGGAGGATCAATTGCTCCAAGTTCATTTCCTTTTGCTTATGCTTAAGGTAGTTATTGAAATCCTTCCAAGCCGGCAGTAATAAATGGATAATTGACTCCACTTGGAAAGACTCACTAACTGTCATTCCTTCATCTCGAATTTCATTGAAGATCATTTGCATTTCCTCAACTTGACTCAAGACCGTTTTCGAATCCACCATTTTAAAATCAAGGAATCGACCGACAATAAATTTCTTTGCGCCGACATCCTTGCTTTTATATTTGTGGTCAAAAGCATTCCATAGCTCCTTAGCCATAGCTAATTTGCTATAAACATCGTACAAAGCATCATGCAACCCGTTCAATACATAATTTTGGCAAAGGAAGTCAAAATTCTTCCATGCCTCAACCGCATTGAGAGATTGCACATCCACCTCACCCCCGGTTACTACCGGCGCGTCATCAGTCAAGAACCTAGCAAGACCAAGAGTAGTGAGGTAAAATAGCATCTTTTGTTGTCACCTCTTGAAGTTTAACCCATTAAATTTTTCGGGTTTCTCCACAAAGTTGCTCGGCACGGTAACTATAGGGATTGCCTCTTGGTTGCCCAAAGCAGAGGCTCCGCATTGTGAACTATTGTTCACCAGAGCTCTGCTTTCAGAGTGAGTGTCGTTAGGCACGTTCTGTCCACCAACATTCTGAATTTCTTGAGAAGCCATTTACGTTTTCTTACATTTTTCGAAAACACAAAAAATTAACTTCGTTCACCTCAGTGACAAACTACGTTTTTAAGATTGTTTACCGCAGTACAACAACCAAGGAATACGCTTTAAAATTGTTTACCACAGTGCAAGAATCACCAAATACGTTTTAAGATTGTTGGGTGTGTTTCGAAAAACAGAAATAATTAATAAAAATTAATTAATTAAAATGACTAAAGAAAACAGAAAATAGATGAAGCAGAGTTTAGCCAGAGCTCGTGCTACGCACGATGTCCTTAAAACGTATTCGTCGCCTCCCACGGTGCTAAGAGCATTGCAACGACCGTTTCTCAGGATACGGTGGCTAACGAACTAACGTTTGAGCACACAAACAAAAGTTCCGGCGAATGGGAACAAGGCTGAACACTTAGGAAATTTTCGGAGTAGCTGGAAGTGGTTTTAGAGCTAAAAACTACGTGCAGATTGCTTGTGAACGTGTAAGAACGTATGTATGTTGCAAAGCACCTGTCAGCTATTTATAGGAGGATTTGTTGTGTGTTAAATGGAGTGTTAATAGACCTGAACGTTGGACATCAATGACCAGTCCGTTGGGCATTGAATCATCCATAAATTGTCTGTTGGGCATTTATTGCTGTAACGGTCCAGAAGACTTCGAGCCTTTCTGTTGCGACCAGAAGACCTCGACCCCTTCTGTTGTGACCAGAATACCTCGAGGGTTTCAGTATTCCAGCATGTGGTAATGCTTTAAGACTACTGTTATTGCTTGAATATCTATATGTACTACTTCTCTTTTTAGACTTTGATATTAGAATAAAGTCATGACAGAATAAAGTCATGAGATTGTCAAAATAAAACTCCTATTTCCAGTGAAAACTCTTATAAAAAATTGGCAATGAGACTGTAGGTGTAAAATTTAAAAGCTTCTACAGCAGGTTTATTTGCTTCTAGTTGGTGTAAAATTTAAAAGCTTCTATTTCTTTAATATTTAAAATTGTTTGTTATTGAAGGTGAGCTAAATTATAGATTTCATTTTTATGTTTTAGATAAATAAGGCGATGGGATCGTATGAAGACATTCAAGGAAGCCCATTCAAGTATCTTCATTGTTGGAAAGTAATGATAAAAAATCCAAAATGGTACTCACAACATGTGAAGCCGCCTAAAACAAATAAAAAAATTGTTGATACTCCAACTCACCGGTAGCAAAAGATGATGTACCGAATATTAATGAAGAAACTATGCCTTCTGGAGGTAATAACTCAGATGGGATCATGCGCCCCCAAGGAAGAAAAGGCTGCAAGGATAAAAAAAGAAAGCTGCATGAGGAAAAAGTTGTGGTGGATGCATTGAACAAGTTACAAAGCACTTTAGAGAAACAAGTTAGTGCAAATATTACAGCTGTGGAGATAAAAAAACAAGAATG
Organism: Cuscuta europaea; assembly: GCA_945859875.1. Classification (NCBI taxonomy): domain Eukaryota; kingdom Viridiplantae; phylum Streptophyta; class Magnoliopsida; order Solanales; family Convolvulaceae; genus Cuscuta; species Cuscuta europaea. The sequence continues at coordinate 11,711,407 of CAMAPE010000080.1, read as the reverse complement.
ACCAAAAAGAATTGAAATTGAAAGAGCAAATGGTGAGAAAAGAGATTGAGCTAAAAGAGAACGCTCAGAAGACGAAGTTACAGCGGAATATTATGAATCAGGATTTAAGTAAGCTCTCACCCATTGCTCGAGCGGCATATGAAGACATGCAAGCAAATATTATAAAAGAATGGAAAAAGTACGGCCTCTTTGGATCTAGTAGGTAAATAATAAATACATATTTTTATAATTTATGTATTGACTTTGGATGAATTGTGACTAAACTAATAATGATCATTTCTTTTTCTTCATGTCCAGCACTTGACGTTCAAGACTGCACTTCTTTGGGAAGTATCTCTTTTTAAAATCTAGCCATTTGTTTATTGTCAGCGATGTTTTCTTTCAAGTGGGTTGTGAACTAGTTGATTATAGATAGTAGCTTTTTAATCAGACATTTTTAAATGTTTTTCCTATTTTGAATATTTAATGAGCAACAATTTATCTTGAAGACATAGTCTTTCTATGCAGTGATGAATTTATTTGTGTAATATTATATGGAGTGTAGGTAGTGGTTATGACCATTTCACTGAAAGATGAGAATCATGTGATTTTTTATTTATTTGTTGTATATGTTGTGTGCGTCATGTTTTCGGGTATAAGATCTATTTAATGGCTGAAAGTGATTGCTTTCTTTCCTATTATTTTAGCAGTCTTATTAAAGAAGAAAGAGAAAAGGGGGTAAGTCAGATAGGTAACACGGAGGATAGCATATTACGAAGTACAATTTTAGAGAGTCCTATTTTCCTTTACTTATTTCATAATTATGTCCTTCCTGTTAATGAGATTGAAATGTAATCATTATGAAACTAGGAGAAGTAGCTATTAAGTAAACCAAATTACACAATTGATGAACATTGCCATTTTTGCATTTTCCTCTGTGCTTAACCCCTGAATAGTGAGTTGGAACTAGTCACCACAAAAAGGCATTCTTTTAGTTATAGGTTCAATTCATATAAAAAAAGTTTCAATTCATAATAGTTTTTAAAACTCATGCCTGGCTTTAAATACACAAGACTAAAAAGTTGTTTAATGCAATACTTTTTCTGATCCATTTGCAGGGAATACTGGTATTTAGAATGAAATAGAGAAGACAGCATCCTTTTATTTTTTAAATATCACTTTAGTATATATGCCAAAAAGAAAAGCAATGCAATAGAAGAGAACACCTTATAATAGTCAAAATTAAATGTAGTATACATGAAAAGAGCAATAAAACAAACGCTCGAATTTAGTATTAGAAAACAAAGAAATATAAATAAATTTCCATCTGTATGAGCAGTTCAAATAAGATATATGAAGTCATTTTAATAAAAGATCAATCAACTTGTTTACCACCATGTAACTCCCACAAATGATTTATGAGATCGGTCTTTAACTCTCGGTGCAATCTTTTATTTTGTATCTCCTTCATCCGAGTGTTCATCCTTGAAAAAAGGAAAGTAAAATCATGATCTAGAACAACATTGTCACTTGTATCTTCTCCCTCGGATTGCCAACTTTGAGGATCAATGCCTTGACTGTTTGCAGTACTTTGAATGCTCGGTTTATATCTTTTTTCACAGACTCTTGATGCCTTGCAAATAATTTTTCCTTGAGAGAAGATGGATTTGAGATAGTTTGGATTAAAGTGGCATATTCTGGATAAATCCCATCTGATAGATAGTACCCCATAGCGGTGATCTATCATTAACAAGGTCATCAAATAAGGGAGATCTGTCTAAAACATTAACATCATTATTTGTACCGGCCATTCCAAAAAATGCATGCCAAATCCACAAATTTTTAGAAGCTACAATTTCCAAAATAAGAGTTGGAACTCTTTTGAAACCGTTAGTATGTGTCCCGTGCCAGGCTGTTGGACAATTTTTCCAATGCCAATGCATACAATCTAAACTACCAAGCATACCTAGAAATCCACGGTCTTCTCCCTCTTTCAACAATTTTGCGACATCATCTTTGTCCGGTTTTGGTAAATATTGCTTTTCAAAAATGCCAATTATAACATCACATAATCGTTTCAAGCTCTCAATTATCGTGCTCTCTCCAATTTGAACATACTCGTCAAGAATATCCGCTGCACAACCATATGCTAACATACGTATTGAAGCTATGGCTTTTTTTAAAGGACTCGGCCCGGGTTTTCCGATCGCGTCAACCTTTTGTGTAAAACTGGATTCTCACCCGTGCGATGCACGGAATAAAAATTAGTGAAAACACATCGTAGTATGTATAATAAGGATGTTTTTAGTTGAACTGAAATTTGCTGGTCTGGTCTGATCTATTTAAATCTGGTCTGAACTGGTCTGGTAAATGTCTAGTCTTTGTGTATTTTATAGCTATGAAAGTTTGATCTGTTCTATTTGAGGTTGGTCTAGTCTGGTATTGAAAATAATCTAAGTAAAATCATCCTAAAAGTGAAGGATGATCTGGGTAGGTGTGGCTGACGGGGAGTCCCATCTAGCCAAACCTATTTAAGGAATTTCCAAATACTACCTCCGTCTCAAATTGATTTGCAAATTTGATTGTGCTCAAACAATTTCATTTTATTCGTTTAATTAGGATGTCAACTTTTAATTATATTCAAATTTGAAGTTTGCAACTTTGAAGAGATTTTAATGTAGCTTCTAAATATGTAAATTTTAATTATTAAAAATTGAATTAATTATCAATAAGAAGGATTGACTTTTATTATTAGTTGACCGAAAATTGTTAACTTTGCAAAACAATTTGGAACGAATGGAGTAGAATTTTTGATGAAATTTTGTGAGCATGTTTTCATCAAGTGTACATTATGATCACATAATTTTAGTCACGCCCGAGTAGTTGTATTTACGAAGGTCAAAGTTAATGCTCATAATGTCTTTTTAAACATTAGAAATTACAATGAGCGAGTAGCCTATAAATTTTGTAACAATAATTTTAAACAATATCTACAGTTTGATCGATTTGTTTGTCATTTTAATCACAAATTAATATTTTCAATCCTTTATAATCGAAATATTTTCAATGCAAAGTAATAATTTTGACATTGATTCTTATTAGTCACAACTGAATGTGGAATTGTCGTCTCTAAAACCAATAATATAAATGTATTTTTGAATCATTTAGTTCAAATGATTAATAAGATAATCATAACTCTATCATAAATACTCCGTATCTGATTATTCAGCCCATAGATTACATGGCCGCACGTCTCATTTTAAGGGCATCCTCATTGGGAGGATTATTACAAGATTAAATTGGTGACATGGCAGTTTTTTTAGAGAATTATCAATGAGTGACATAGATTATTTAATAGGATTATTTGCTACAATAATCTGGGATCAAAATGTGAATCCGGATTATTTTAAGATTATTTGAAAAGTATATGTAATAGAGATAAATGCGGGACAGAGAAAAAACAGATTATTTGAAGATGATGATTGAGAGACATAAACGAATTGAAATACATTTATATTATTGGTTTTAGAGAAAGATACTTTTAAGTCCGAATCTTGGGTTTATTTGAAGATGTGAGATTAGGAATAAAACTAGTGGAGTCATATGTTGAGAAAGATACTTTTAAGTCCGAATCTTGGGTTTATTTCAATTTTAAAAAATACTGGTACGGAAGTGTATGAAATTGGTTAAGTATGTTAACCACCCCATGTATGTGTTTGGTCATGTATTACATACAAAACATGTATAGTCATATTTTAGGAAAAGTATTGAGTTTTAGTAATATTGAGGTATTTATCCCTTTGTATTATCCATGTTGAGTCTTGCATGTTGATTTATAATATACGTATTCACATATTTTTATATGACAGCTTCATTATTGATCCAAATTGACCCGATCTTGACCATGTTTTTGGGCGGAAAAATAGACATTTTCCCACTTGCTTTTGTATGTACTTAGATATTACACAGTATAACTTGGTGCGAAGAATATGTATTAATCTTTTTTCATATGTGGATTAATAACATATTAACATTATACACACAATCTATTATCTATATTTGATGATATGACAATAGTAACTCAGTTGTGGATTTTTCACGTAACAATCAGTGAAGATAGGTGAAAAGGATGTCGTTGGAGAATTTATTAGATTTTTTTTCAATTTTACTTCGTTATTTTCTATAAAAAATGTAAAAGTCGTGTTATGAAACAGAAGTCGTTATAAAGTTGAAACACTTGTAAACTGAACCCGTTTGGTAATACATAAATCGGGTTTGGTAATACATAAATCGGTTGAATTGATTGATTCTGCTGAAATTTATGAAGTTCTAACTGAAGTGGCTAGCTGCATTGGCTGATTCTGCTTATTTATGAAAAAATTATATTCAAAATATACTTTATTAATAAAAGAAAGATAAAATTATACTCCTTCCATCACTTATAACTTTGCCAACTTTCCTTTTTTGTTGTTTCAAAAACTTTGTCATTTTCCCTTTTAATCAATCAAATTGTGGTTCGTGTGATTTCTCATTCCTCTGCACAAATCTCTATCACACAGTTTTTACTTTAAGGGACGGAGGGAATATGAAAACAACATTGGTCTTACTTTTTCTTATTATTGCCAAATAATTCAGGACGCGAAATCAAAAGTTATGTGTTTAATGAAAAAGTTAACTAATAACGCTGATAAGCTAAAAACAGAGTCACCAAACGGGCTCTAAATTGTAATTAGATGAGATAAAATGTTTAAAACTGCTTCACGTTTTTAATGTTTCAAATAAATACTTTTGCACAAAATACTTTAACATTGAATTATTCGAAATTAATTTCCTCCAAAAAAATCTGACCACAATAAATGACATCAAAAAAAAAACACTCTTGTGGTGTTCAACTACATTTACCTCTCGAAAAAATCATAGGAGTACGATGCAACAGCAATGCTATCCAAGAGGCAACATCTTTTTGTCCTCTTTGCAAGACATCCAAGAGGTAACAGTTTTTTACACATCAGAGATATCACTGTTATCTCTCTTTTCACGTGAACCGAAAAGTCCGACTCCCTGCTTGCAATTCAAGTCATCGACCTAGGGATATGACTGTACCGTTCTTTTTATTTTATTTTTTGTACTGAATTTTGAGCAGGAAATCCGGCCCATAAATTGATCCATTATTTTAGGCGGGAAAATCGACATCTTTTCCATGGTGGTTTGTATATAGTAGGATACAAGAGGTAACATTTTTTACACATCAGAGAGAGCACTGATCTCTCTTTTCACGTGAACTGAAAAGCCCGACTGCCTGCTTGCACGTCAAGTCATCGAGCTAGGGATACGACTGTACCATTCTTTTTATTTTATTTTTTGTACTGAATTTTGAGCAAGAAACCCGACCCATAAATTGATCCATTATTTTAGGCGGGAAAACAGTCATCTTTTACACGGTGGTTTGTATATAGTAGGATACAAGAGGTAACATTTTTTTACACATAAGAGATAGCATTGTTATCTCTCTTTTCACGTGAACTGAAAAGTCCGGCTGCGTGCTTGCACATCAAGTCATCGACCTAGGGATACGACTTTACCGTTCTTTTTATTTATTTTTTTGTACTGAATTTTGAGCAGGAAACCCGGCCCATAAATTGATCCATTATTTTAGGCGGGAAAACAACCATCTTTTCCATGGTGGTTTGTTTGTATACAATAGGATAATCATCATAGGCCTCAATTGCTCTCAAAATTCGTTGGAATAATTCGATGTCCATCTGAAATCGTCGACGAAATTTCTCAGGTGTATACTTTGAGTTCTCACCATTGAAATAATCATTGACAATTAGATCATGACGTCCTTTTCTATCACGGTTTATATATCGTCTACCACTCGTTGAACCACCACGAGGACCTTTGCTACATATTAACATAGGAGACAATATCAATGGGACGTGAACTGCACATGTCTCAACTACATCAATGGTCATTTCAACATAAACGTCATCATCCCTCCTTAACTCATTGAGCATTTGTGTAGATAATATATATAGGTGAATCATCGCTAGATGATGAGCTATTGGAATCCGAGTCATAACTAGGTGTTGTCATTATTGTCAAAATTAACCTGCTTACAAAAAGTATATATTACTGTAAATAAATCGATCATCAAAAGACTAAATCAAAACAAAAATAATAAATGAAGACCAGACATCTGCGAGACAAGACCAGACAATACTTAATCAAATCGAACCAAACCAAACTAAAAAAAATCAATCGAATTAAAAAACATCTTTATTAAAAAATTCACGGTTGCATATTTTTAATTACTATAAGAATTACTGTAACATTTATAAAACATTTAACCATAAGTATGTTTTATTTCAACATTAACCATTGATGGATAGTGTACCCGAGGGGTAGCTTATCCGAGGGGTTATTGCGGAGAATAACTAGAGAGAAGTCAGAGCAAATAAGTAAGAGAGAGAGTGTATATTCGATGTGTATTAAGCGTGGTTTACAATGGGGAAAGGGGTGCTATTTATAGTAGTAATAAATGCTAGATAAGGACACGTGTCAGTTTTTTGGTGGTCGAGGGGTCACCTCAACCGGGGTGGCACTGGCACTCGCATGTGGCCGCATTAAATGCGGTGGTTGGAGGTGACGTTTGTACTTGGTACGGTGATCCAGGCGCATGTGAAGAGGATATTCTGTCGAGGTGGATGCCTTCGGCTGAAAGGTGTTGGGCCGAAGGCTCTTCTAACCGAGGGCTCCTACCGGCCGAGGGCTGCAGGTGCCGAAGGCTTGGTTTCAAGCCTTGTTCTCTTGTGATGCCTCTTCTAACCGAGGGCTCCTACCTGCCGAGGGCTGCAGTTGCCGAAGGCTTGGTTTTCAAGCCTTGTTCTCCTGTGATGTTTCTGAGCTCGATTCCGTCACTGGTAGCCTTCGGCCATGGGGCCGAAGGCACCCCTTTGCGTATTGTGGGCTGCTTAGAGCTCCATTTTTCTGGGCTTGGCCCGTTTGGGCCTGTTGGGCCTGATTGTAGTAGAGGAAGTATGTGGGCCGGGGGTCCCTGGGCCATATACTCCATCAGGAGTCCCCCACTCCTTTTGCCGAAAGGTACTTGAGGGAAAAGGAGTAGCTGTGGTGATTTCCCCGAAGGCTTCCCTGTTCTGTTGGGTGCCTCGTTTTCTCAATTCCCCCATATGTCGAGGGCTGAGAGCTTCCTGAAGGGAGTGTAAGTGTGTTGCTCGTATGTGTTTCTTTGTTGTAGTTTATAAAGTAATGAGAGATCTGCATTTGTGTGCTTTGCCGAGGGCATTTGTTGACTGAAGGCTTTGTGTGGCCGAAGGCATCATGTGACCGAAGGCATCATGTGGCCGAAGGCATCATGTGGCCGGAGGCATCATGTGGCCGAAGGCATCATGTGGCCGAAAGCATCATGTCGAGGGGAGTAGATTGCCATTGTGATCTTGCCTCAGCCTGCTGTAGCTGAGAAATAGAAAATTTTTAACATTTGCGTGTTTTGCCGAGGGGAGTCCCCCAGTCCCCCACTCCTTTTGCCGAGAGTTTCTCGAGGGAAACAAGAGTAGAGTGATGCATGCCTTCAGCAGGAGCCGCCGAGGGGTGACGCTTTTTGCTCCACAATGGGGAGATGCCTCGTTAAAAACCTCATTAGGAAAAAACCCTGTGTGAAAAAATCCTAATGAGGGAAAAAGAGTACACCGGATGCCCTCAGAATGAAGCAAAAGGAGTGCACCCTTCGGCCTTGATTGTTGAGCGGCGGTTGTGTCCGTCTGCTGAGGGGACATCCAAGATCAGCCTTAGATCCTGCATGAAAAAGCTAAGGAGCTTGTAAGGATCCCCCCCCCCCCCCCCCCCCCCGTTATCAAATAAAGGTGACGGAGGGGTGCAAGGCCAGGTGGGCTTGTGTTAGAGCCCCTGGCATCAAATACAGATGCTAGAGGGATGGAGACCGAGGGGTCTTCATGATGGCCCCCGACATCAAATAAAGATGTCGGAGGGATGAAGGCCGAGGGGCCTGTATGATAGCTCCCGACATCAAATAAAGATGGTGGAGGGCTGAAGGCCGATGGCCTGTGTGATGGCCCTCGACATCAAATAAAGATGTCGGAGGGTTGAAGGCCGATGGGCCTGTATGATAGCCTCTGGCATCAAATAAAGATGCCGGAGGGATGAAGGCCGAGGGACCTGTGTGATTGCCCCCAACATCAAATAAAGATGCCGGGGGGATGAAGGCCGATGGGCCTGTATGATAGCCCCTGACATCAAATAAAGATGTCGGAGGGATGAAGGCCGAGGGCCGTTGTGATGTGGAATCACGCTGAGGCCGAGGGCCGTTGGTGATGTGAGATCACGCTAAGGCCAAGACCGTTATGACATAGAGTCATGTTGAGGCCGAGGGCCGTCTGATGTTGAGGCCGAGGGCCATTGTGATGTCCTCACGCTGAGGCCGAGGGCCGTTGTTGATGTTGAGGCCGAGGGCCGTTCTGATGTTGAGGTCGAGGGACGTTGTTGATGTTGAGGCCGAGGGCCGTCTGATGTTGAGGCCGAGGGCCATTGTGATGTGGAATCATGCTGAGGCCGAGGGCCGTTGGTGATGTTGAGGCTGAGGGTCGTCCTGATGTTGAGGCGGAGGGCCGTTGTGATGTGGGATCACGCTGAGGCCGAGGGCCTTTTGTGATGTGAGATCACGCTAAGGCCAAAACCGTTATGACATAGAGTCATGTTGAGGCCGAGGGCCGTCTGATGTTGAGGCCGAGGGCCATTGTGATGTCCTCACGCTGAGGCCGAGGGCCGTTGTTGATGTTGAGGCCGAGAGCCGTTCTGATGCTGAGGCCGAGGGCCGTTGTGATGTGGGATCACGCTGAGGCCGAGGGCCGTTGTTGATGTTGAATCACGTTGAGGCCGAGGGCTTTTGGTGATGTTGAGGCCGAGGGCCGTCCTAATGTTGAGGCCGAGGGCCGTTGTTGATTTTGCGACCGAGGGCCGTTCTGATGTTGAGGCCGAGGGCCGTTGTTGATGTTGAGGCCGAGGGCCGTCTGATGTTGAGGCCGAGGGCCATTGTGATGTGGAATCATGCTGAGGTCGAGGGCCGTCCTGATGTTGAGGCCGAGGGCCGTTGTTGATTTTGAGACCGAGGGCCGTCTGATGTTGAGGCCGAGGGCCGTTGTGATGTGGGATCACGCTGAGGCCGAGGGCCGTTGGTGACGTGGAATCATGCCAAGGCCGAGGGCCATTGGTGACGTGGAATCGAATTGAGGCCGAGGGCCTTTCCTTGATAGTTCCAGGAGTCCTCTGGGTGTATGTTCCTTCTTTCAGGCATCGACCGAGGGGTTGATTCCCCGCCTCGGCCGAAAGGAGGTCCAAGTGATCCGTCCGGGGGTTCGTCTGTTAGTCCCCCGGCGCTGGGCCGTCCCTTGATTGTGCCAGGAGGTCGTATGTTAGTCCTCCTGATGTGTGTTCCTTCTTCTAGGCTTCGGCCGAGGGGTTGATTCCCCGCCTCGGCCGAAAGGAGGTCCAAGTGATCCGTCCGGGGGTTCGTCTGTTAGTCCCCCGGCGCTGGGCCGTCCCTTGATTGTGCCAGGAGGTCGTATGTTAGTCCTCCTGATGTGTGTTCCTTCTTCTAGGCTTCGGCCGAGGGGGTTGCTTCCCCGCCTCGGCCAGAAGGGGGTCCAAGTGATCCGTCCGGGGGTTCGTCTGTTAGTCCCCCGGCGCTGAACCGTCCCTTGACCTTGGGGGGTCCCGTCGTCTATTTACGGCGTGGGCTAGGCTTGGTCGGTTTCCGACGACTGCCGTTTCACCCCCAAGTTTGGGGATTTCGTCACCTCAGCCATTCTTTCAGGCCTGTCGCCGTGCGTTGCGCGCCGGCGACGCGGCGAGCGTCCCGCTCCAAAAACGCGGGCCTTTTGCAGGCCCCTCGTCTTTAGAAACCATCGGCCATACCTGGGCATTTGGCCTCGAAGGGGCCGATAAGATGTCTGGATTGTGTTGTAGTTTACTTAAATTCATAGAAATAAACGGAATACAAGGGGTGCGTTGTTTGACAACGACTTTGTTAAGATTCACCGCTCAAGGCCGAGGGCTCTAGGCCGAGGGGATGGTAATGTGCCTCGAGGTCGAGGGCCCAAGGCTGAGACTAACGCCGAAGGTGAGGAACATGATTAGCGGAGGTGGCGCTTCTTCGGCTGGGGCTCCTCGAACTCCTCTTCGTCACTGAGCCTCCCGATTTCATGTTTCTTTGTTGCGGTGTCCCCTTCTTCTTTATCGGTGTTCTCCCCGGTGTTTTTCCTTGGGGCATTTTTGATGAATTGGTGGAGCTCACCTCGTTGAATTAAGAGTTCAATAGCCTTCTTTAACGAGACACAATCGTCTGTATTGTGGGAGGTGCTTTTGTGGTAACGGCAATAAGTGCCGCCTTGGTGGATGGCGTAGATCTCCCTCGCCGACCGAGGGTCCTTGGGGAAAAGGTCCTGCTCTTCCGCATAGTTGAGGATAGTGCTCACCGGGTGCGTGAGGGGAGTCCTTGGCATGTCCAGCCGAGGGCGCCATTGGCGTTCGTTACGGCCCTGCTGGGTGTGGCTTCCATGGTCTCGGCCTCCGGCCGAGGGCACATTTGGGGCCGGCGTGTTGTTTATCTTCTTCGAGGGATGGCCCTCGTTCTTCTTGAAGGAGTGGAGGTCGTCGGCGTCGGCATATAGGCTCCCCCGCTGGAGTGCTCTGAGGTATGATCTTGGGGGGTCGGTGATGAGGCTCCGTGCGTAGGGGCTGCTGCGGAGAACCCCCTGGAAGAGGACGAGGAGGGTACGCTCGTCGGCGCCCTCGACCTCGTCTGTCTCCTTCATCCACAGGTCAATGAAGGACCGAAGTGTTTCGTCAGGCTGTTGCTTGACGGAGAGGAGCTGGGAGAAGTGCTTTCTCGCGCGCTTCCTTCCGGCAAAATGGGTGAGGAAGCGTTGGGCAAGATCTTGCCAAGAGTCAATGCTGCCCTCGGGCAATCGATTGAACCATTCGTATGCTGGTCCCTCCAAGGTGGAAAGGAACCAACGACATAAGTATTCATCTGATGCCCCCATCATCATCATGCTGTTTTGATACCTGTTGTAGTGCTCCTGGGGGTCAGTTTTTCCTTCATAGGGCTTGATGAGTTGCCCTCGGTACTTTTCCGGGATTTGGGCCGCCAATACCCTTGGGGTGAATGGCGTCCGGGTCCGGAGCTGGATGATGGGTTCCCCGGAGCCCTCGGCTACCTTCTTCTATAATTCCTCCATTTTGGCCATCATGGCCTCGTATTTGAGGTCTGAATGAGGGGTGGAGGTGGTGGCGTGAGCTTTGTCGGCCTCCATTTCATCAAGTCGGCGTTGGAGGGCCGCAATAATTTCGTCCCGGGGGTCCTTCGGGAGGGTCTCCGCCCCCTGCGAACGAACCCGGGCCGAGTGGGCCTGGTTGATCTGGTGGCGAGCATCGTCGGCATGAAGGGGTGCCTTGCCTTTGTCCCGAGGGGGACGCTCCTCGTCTGCCCTCGAGACAAACCCTCCGCTTTCTTAAGGCCCTCGGCGGTCTTGCCCCCCTCCGAGCCGGTTGAGGGCGGAAGTGCGGGGCCTTTCTCTGTTGTCATTGTGGTGGTCCCGGGACTGAACTTCCTGGGAGGCCGTGTCTTGGGCCACTACCCCTTCGTCATTCCTAACCCGAGGGATGGGGTTTCCGAAGGGGTGTGGCAGAGGGGGAAGTACGATGTTCTCCCCAACCTGGGGTTGAGCCGGAGCCAGGGTGCCGAAGGCACCCGGGTTCTGAGTTAGCGTCTGGATGAAGGCGGAGAGTGCCGAATGAACGTCGATGGTGAGGACCGGAGGGCTGACTTGGTCATCGCTCCGGTTTTTCTTCTTGGCCTCGATGCCGAGGCGGGCATCGGGGGCATTCTGCTGGATCTGAAGGCGTAGGTCGACAGCCGCCTGTTCCAGCCCAGCGATGACACCGCCCTCGGGAGCCTTGTGAGAGGCTTCGGGGGCGTTGACGTCGCCGAGGGCCAGGTTCTTGTCTTCTACGTTTTTGGAGTTGGCACGTGTTGTTCTCACCATTTTGGTAGAGGGCTGGTGTTTGGCGAAGGGGGAGGGTTTCTTACTTGATCGTTCGACCTCTCAACGAGAGCACCAAATGATGGATAGTGTACCCGAGGGGTAGCTTATCCGAGGGGTTATTGCGGAGAATAACTAGAGAGAAGTCAGAGCAAATAAGTAAGAGAGAGAGTGTATATTCGATGTGTATTAAGCGTGGTTTACAATGGGGAAAGGGGTGCTATTTATAGTAGTAATAAATGCTAGATAAGGACACGTGTCAGTTTTTTGGTGGTCGAGGGGTCACCTCAACCGGGGTGGCACTGGCACTCGCATGTGGCCGCATTAAATGCGGTGGTTGGAGGTGACGTTTGTACTTGGTACGGTGATCCAGGCGCATGTGAAGAGGATATTCTGTCGAGGTGGATGCCTTCGGCTGAAAGGTGTTGGGCCGAAGGCTCTTCTAACCGAGGGCTCCTACCGGCCGAGGGCTACAGGTGCCGAAGGCTTGGTTTCAAGCCTTGTTCTCTTGTGATGCCTCTTCTAACCGAGGGCTCCTACCTGCCGAGGGCTGCAGTTGCCGAAGGCTTGGTTTTCAAGCCTTGTTCTCCTGTGATGTTTCTGAGCTCGATTCCGTCACTGGTAGCCTTCGGCCATGGGGCCGAAGGCACCCCTTTGCGTATTGTGGGCTGCTTAGAGCTCCATTTTTCTGGGCTTGGCCCGTTTGGGCCTGTTGGGCCTGATTGTAGTAGAGGAAGTATGTGGGCCGGGGGTCCCTGGGCCATATACTCCATCAACCATATGTATGTAATTAACTAATTAATTTTTCTATGTAGAAGAAAATTAACTACTTTATGAAAATATTTTAACATCAAGCACTTGGCTGGAAAAGTCCTTCACGGATGTATGTGATCTCCACATTAAAAACAATAGATTGATAAATTATGTACTCAATTGATGAATTTGTTAACAAAACAAAAGAAAAATCAAGAAGAAATCAATATATACATAAAAGAGGAACTTTTTAAGAGCATACAAAATGTCACATAATCCTGCCATGTCATCCATCATATATAACAATTATTTAGTTATTTTTATACTCCGTACCTTCTATTTTTATTGGAATCTATTTTTGATTGCATATTGATATGGAAACAAATGATTGTATGATAAAACTCCACTTTTTTGGTAAATTTTTCAAAACCTATTATGTATTCGTATTTCATAATTATTAAATGGAATCACAATAATTAATATCCAACCGTACACATAAACTACATTGTATACGCAGTACTTTTTATAAGCATGGAGTAACAATTATTTAATTATTTTTGTAGTTTTTAACTTTTATTACATTTTATTGAAGAAATGAAGTATCCGTGTTTTTCCCACTTAACAGATAAATCGCTTCCTTAAATAAATAGATAAATCAACCGAATTGCTATTAATTTTGTCTTCAAAATTATTTTATAAAAATAAAAAATGTAATAATAGTGTCCCATTTCCTAAAATGTAATATTATATTTTTCTAAATTCAATGTTGAGATCATGATTAATATTCTAATCCCCAGATTTGCAATTATGCAAGATTTCCTATTTTTTCCATGTTCATACAATTCTTTTAATTATTAACAACATAATGAAAATTATAACCACCATATTATTGAAATTAAAAACAAAATTAATAATATTACACATTCAAATATAGAATCATTTAAAGACAATACTTCTGATCAAGTAGCTTACCTTTATTTAATAAGGATGAAAATTGATATCACACACACATTCACAAGTAAATACGTTTAGCCTAGCCAAAAAAGCAAATGTGTTTGGTTGTTTCTTTATTTTTACAACTAGATTCCGTCACTTTTGAAATACATCGATTCCTAATCTAAACTAGGAAATCTTTATATGTTTACAAATTCCGAATTTTGTTTATACTCTTAAGATGTTTTTAATTAGATTGATTTCAGTCTCAGACTAAATCAGATCAGATCAAACTTTAATAATAATTGGACACATAAAATGTAAAACATCTACCAGATCATATTACTTTAGACCAAATCAAACCCGAAAATTTTAATTCAATTAAAAACGTCCTTATTAATACCATTTTCAATGTGATGAAATAATAAGTAAAATGTAAGATCTTACTATTAAAAGTATGTGATCCATATTTCATACCAAGATGAATGAGGAATATTAAAAAATATATTTTGAGGCACACAATAAAGTAATTTAGAGGATGTTAGAATAATTAAGAAGCTTCTCTATGAATTCTTTAAAATTGGGTCATAACAATTATGCTTAGTTGAGAAGCTTATGTAGAAGACCATTTAAACTATTTTTCATATAACTTTTATTTATTTAACAAATGGAATATATTTTAAATATTATTTTCCATGATTCGGGAGATTCACCTATTCAAACTATTCAGCTAGAATTTAATTAATTTCAGCAAAATAAACCGATTCCACCAAAATTAGTATTATCAAACGGACTCTATATTTAGACTGAGTTTATTTTGCTTTTGTGTCACGTTATATATGATTCTGAAAACAAATCAAATTTAAAATTAGATAAATTACATACCGCCCGTGCATCGCACGGGCTTGAAACCTAGTTGTTTACTGAACCAAAGACATAAACAATGTATGGGAATTGTTGGCAATGGGGTACAGCTCGATCAACTCAATTAGGGAAAATTTGGATCATATTTAATTTGTTATTTATTAATTTGAATTTGAAATGTTCCACTTGTGCGATCTGTTGCAACGCGGAGAGGATTTCACAGCTTGATTTGGTTTCCCATTGGAGAGCATTTCGCTGCTGTATCAATCTGTTGCAAAATGAGTTTTGACATTCTTCCTACATGGCTAAACACTCCAATAATGTATTGCCATATGTGATATGTCACAGTTTTTTAATGTTGACAACCTCCCATTAAAGATGCTCTAATAACTTCAAAGGCAAATAGACCATTCACAATGTTAACAACTGAAAAGGAACTAACGGTAGAGTTATTGTTTTTAATAAGCTGTAGGATCAATCACCTATCCACTCTTCCACTTCTTTGAATAACACTCTAAACAAAAACGATGTTTGTACCCACTCTTATACCCACTTTTGTATCCATCCATGTTTGTGAAAGCTTTTTTGTTTGTTTGTGAACATCGATTCATAGACAATATTTTGCACAAACAAAATATTGTCTGTGAACCAGGTTCACAGACCAAAAAAAGCTTCACAGACATGGTGAGTATAAGGTGGGTATAAGGGTGAGTACATCAAGCATTGTTGTACTCTAAATGGCTCCCCTGAAAACAGTTGTTTGTAGCATAGACAAAAGAATAGTTATATGATCTAGAACCAACGTGGAGGGAGAAAATATGACACTGTAAAGAACACATAATTAATTGGACTGGACTAATCTCATCATACTTATATATATGAATAATAAGTATATATGATAAATTGTGTACACAAAATCGTATATCTCATATAAGTATATAAAGAATAATACACCAGAGGCCCACTTCAAAAACCATAACATCCCTAACTCAGTGTATTACGGATGTATGGCTTAGGGTTGTACCTCTTAACGGTGAGAACATCTCTCTTCGACCCTTCTAGATGGAACGATGTTAGGCCTGCAGTTCGGCTCTACCGCCGGTGGCTTCTAATCTTTCTCATTATTAAGGATTCGACCTAGTTCCTTCTTTCTTCTTGAAAGGAATAATTGTATCGAAATTTTGATGATGCTAGATTAATTAGGATATTGGAGTACCCCCTATTAGAATTTTGTATTAGAATCTTTTCTAAGTGTAAGCACCTTAGTATAGTCAGCTGGACAGAAGACCTCTTGGTTCTCTGTTGGCCTATATCTGGACAGAAGACCTCCTGGTTCTCTGTTGGTCTATATTTGGACAGAAGATGACCCCCAAGGCCTTCTGCTGGATTCGCCAGACAGAAGTCCCCAAGGTGCTCTGTGCTTGCCCTTCTGTGAAGCACACCAGAAGGCCTCACACTTGGAAGATTTTCATGAGTCTGTCTTAAGTCGGTTAAACCAACGGAAGATTCCCTCAACGGCTAGGAGACTTCAACGGAAAAGCTACCGTACATGCATTTAATGCACATTTAATGAGCTCCGTACACTGTAGAGTAAAGGCTGATGATTGGCCGACATTCCAGTAGAACTTTATCCCAAAATAGCAACTCACCAACTTTACTGGGTCCTACCGGTCAACTCAACTGTACGCGCATTTAATGAAGCTTTCTCCCTCCTCCAACGGGAAGACAACCCCAGTATATATGATACTACATGAAGAACAACCGGATAACTTTTGTTCTCACTTCAACATTCAAACAATCAAGCTTTCTTGAGATCACAACTTCATCCTCTCAACAAGAAAAGCTTACGTTGGAAAGATAATATTTTCATATCCTTTCTTCCAATAAGAGCAAAGTTCCTACAGTTCTTCAACACTTCAAACACTTCATATCCACATCCTTTGTGACGAAGCAAGTTGGAGAAATCCCTGTTTTTACAGAATAATCTTCTTATCAAAGAAGGACGTCCAAGAATTTGGAGTTGTGAAGTGGGTATACTTCAAGGAAGCTCAGTGAAAGGACCAGTCTTAAAGGAAGCAAGGAAGTGCATCCCAGGAGATATCTACACTTGAAGAAGACGTGGAGAGCTTCTTAAGTGCTAGGACTTGAGCGCTGTAATTGTTACTTACAAGCTTAGTGGAACAGTGGATTAGAGGAACATGTTGTTCCTTGAACCACTATAAAAATCCCTGGTGTCATTTATTTACTGCTTTTATTACTTGTATTTAGTTTCAACTGATTAACTCTAAAAGACCTGGTCTCTGTGTTCAACAGAACTTGTCTTGTGAGTTAACAGAAGGCCTACTGCCTTTGCTTCTCTGTGAGGCTAACCAGACAGAACCCCTACCAGAAGACCATTCGCTGCCAATCTGTTCTATCAACAGAACAAGCTATTATGTTAAGTCTGGTACTTAGCTTGAAAAAGTTAAAAACCAGTACAATCTATTCACCCCCCCCCCCCCCCCCCCCCTCTAGACTGTACCTTGTATAACCGGGACCAACACTTCTTTTTACTACTTTTTTATTTTGTTACAAGAGATATTAGGTGCTTGTCATACTAATGAATTTAGGACTAAAACTGCTTGATTGCTTGAACATTTACTTTTGTATGTTTTATTGTGCTTTTAATATATAATTTACTACGAAGGATGTTTACATTAACAAGTAGGGTTATAAATTGGTTATTTGGTATCATTTGGGCAAACGGGTACCCGTGGATAAACCGATTCCCCATTGGGGCGGGTACGGTTCAAATAAAAATTACCTGAACGGGTAATGGGGCGGTTTTGGGGCAAACATTTATCCAACGGGGCGGTTTCGGTTTTGTGTGTACCCGTCCCCGATCCGCCCGGTTGCCATCCCTATCTCCAATCCTTCATTGAAAGGTCCATCAATTGTCTTTGTGTGTGGTTGATAAATCAAGATTAACAAATTAGAACTGAATAATAAAACAAATTAAGAGATAACAATAAAGTTTTGAAAATTAGAACTATAGTGAATACTAATACTAATAGAAGTATAAGTATAGGAATAAAATGTCTTGAAGTATAAGTAAACACTCCCTCCATCCCATTTTACTTGTCTTACTTTTCTTTTTAGGTTGTCCCAAAATAAGTGTCACATTTCCCTTTTTGGAAAGAAATATGAGGTTCACCACATTTCACTTTACTATACTCAAATCTCAACTACAATTTTTACCTTTTCAACCACTTATTAAAAATTGTGTCAAAACTAAAGGAGACACATAAAATGGGAAAGAGGTAGTAACAATTTATAGTCTAGAACCTCACTAATTAATCATTCTAACTAATTAACTATATTTCAACAAATAAGTGCTTATTTTGAGATTATTTAACTATAAATAACCAAATGCTAAAATAATCATAGGTGAAGGAATAATGTCTTGAGGCTAGGTTAAGAGAACATGTCTTTTATGGACTTCCATTAATAGTTTCCTATATAATTATGGTGTAAATTACTCACTAATGAGCGAAACAGTGTAAAACGCTGGTAATTACAAAAAGATCAGGAAACGATAATAGATTTGTTAACTTTTTACTAATGCAAAGTAAAGAAGGAAGAAAAGGGTAATTTGGTGGGTATTTGCTTGAGATAGAAATCAAGTATAACAAATAATCTACTTCATAAATAGTTACCATTAAGTGAATTAAAAATATTTGATTTCTGTTTGAATCAATAGAGCTAAAAGGCTCCCATATTTCCATGAAGTAAGGGCCAATATGTTGTGTGGATGGAGAACACATATCCGCTACTAAAGAAGATAAATGCAAGTCTTATCAACAAAAATATGAATACACCACAAAAGATTATATCTTTGTACACTTTGGGGTTGAGAATTGTCATACACACATATAATGCTCATGCATAATGTGAATTTCAAAATTACATGCAATAAAAACATGATATTACTATTTTGGAATTTCAAATTTTTTTTACTTATATTTAGGTAATTTTTTGAACCGTGATTTTGTGAGAAGGATCCAAACAACGGAAGTTAAAGAAGCTCTGAGGAAGATGGGACGGAAAAGAGCAATGGGGCCAGATGGCATACCGATCGAGGCTTGGAGAAGTTTGGGAGAGAGAGGCGTCGAGTGGTTAACAAGTTTCTTCAACATGATTTGGAGAAACAACAAGATGCCAATGAGTTGGAGGAAGACTAATCTTATCCCCTTATTTACGAATAAAGGTGATGTACAAGAATGTGCTAACTATCGAGGGATTAAGCTTATGAGTCACACCATGAAACTTTGGGAGCGAGTGATTGAGCAAAGACTTCGAAGGACTGTGAAGATTTCAGAGAATCAATTCGGTTTTATGCCTGGTCGCTCAACAACTGAAGCCATTCACCTTCTTCGGCAACTTATGGAGAAGTATAGAGATGCTCATAAGGATCTGCATTTGGTGTTCATTGACTTAGAAAAGGCATATGATAGGGTACATCGAGAAGTTCTTTGGTGGGCCTTAACTAGGAAAGGCATATCACGCAAGTATATCAGCATCATCATGGATATGTATAAGGATTGTACTACAAGTGTTCGTACTAGTGTAGGGAGGACTGAAGAGTTCCCTATTACTATCGGAGTGCACCAAGGATCGGCCTTGAGTCCTTTCTTATTTGCCATAGTCATGGATGAACTTACGAAGTCAATTCAAGATGATATACCGTGGTGCATAATGTTTGCCGACGATATTGTATTGATTGATGAGACGCAATCAGGTCTTAAAGCAAAGTTGGAAGTATGGCGACAAACATTGGAGAATAAGGGTTTCAAACTAAGTCGGAGCAAGACAGAGTATATGGAGTGCAAATTTGGTGGAGGTAGAAGTAGTGGTAATAAGGGAATTACTCTGGATGGTAAGGAGATACCAGTCAGCGATATGTTCCGTTACTTGGGCTCCATAATTCAAAAGGACGGTGAGTTAGATGGAGATGTATCCCATAGAATCAGAACAGGGTGGATGAAGTGGAAGAGTGCGTCAGGATTTCTATGCGACCGAAGTATGCCGACTAGACTGAAGGGTAAATTTTATAGGACAACAATTAGGCCTGCATTACTGTATGGCGTAGAGTGTTGGGCGGTGAAACAATGTCACATTCATAAGATGAGTGTGACAGAGATGCGCATGCTGCGTTGGATGTGTGGGCATACTAGGAAGGACCGCGTGAGGAATGAGACAATCAGACAAAGGGTGGGAGTAGCACCTATTGAAGACAAGATGCGGGAGTCGCGCCTACGGTGGTTTGGTCATGTGCGTAGAAGACCGAGTGATGCACCTGTTAGGCGAGTTGAGATATGTGGAGAAGAGGCAGGGAAGAGAGGGAGAGGAAGACCCAAACAGACGTGGGTTAGGGGAGTTCGAAGTGATATGCTTTTTCTGGGGTTGGATGAGGGCATGACTTTGGAGAGAACTAAGTGGAGGCGGGTATATATAAGCATTATTTGCAACCTTTTTATTTTATCATTTATATATATATATATATTCATCTTTTTTTATATTATCTTTTCATAATAGCTTATCTTTTTATCTTTATTCCTTCTTTTCTTTTTGGTTGTGATATCATGTATCGATTCATGTTAGCCGACCCCAATATCTTTTGGGACTAAGGCTTGGATGTTGTTGTTGTTGTATTTAGGGAATTTTCTCTTGGTCTGAGAAGGTGATGAAAAAATGTGATACTCATGGAAAGAATAGTATGAAAATGGGATTGGTGTTACAAATAATTATTGTTACCTTACAAACTTACATCACTCCATCATATTAACTTTGTATCCTATTTTTATAAAACCCCTTAACTACGATTCTAGAGTGTATTTGTTGATGTAAAAGTCTTCTAAACTCAACTATATGTAAAAGTCACCATATCCTTGTTTTCTAAGTTCACTTTTATTTGTGCCTTGCATATCTTTTAGTAGGAAAAGATAATTTTCAAGGGGATGTATCCTTTTAATATGATAAATAGAAGATGCAAGGTTGGGGACACTCCACATGCTCAATTAGATGAAAGCCTGAAATTTGAAATAACTATATTGCAACTAATTAAAGAGTGCACCGCCTACTTACTCGGTTTGGTGGGAATTTTATCAATTCAGGACCTGAAAGATAGATGAATTATCAATTCGGGACCTGAAAGATAAAATTTATCGATATAGGATCCGAATGATGGAAACTATCGATTTAGGACTTGAATGATAGGAAATTATCAATTTAGGACCTAAGTTGTCCAAAATTTTATTAATTTTTTTATCTTAAAATTTTTAAATATTATTTAGTTTTATGAAACTAATTAACTTTTGTGAAGAAAAGTTTATCAAAAATTAGCAATGGAATTAATAAAAAATTAAATAAACCAAAACCTATGAAATTTTAGGTCCTTGATTGATAGTTTTTCATCATTCGGGTCCTATACCGATAGATCTCATCTTCCAGGTCCCGAATTGATAATTCATCTATCTTTCGGGTCCTGAATTGATAAAATTTCTTTGGTATATAAACACACAAAATAGGGTATTGTCCTAAATTTAGATTTTGTAGACACTTACTGGTTTCTAAACTCAACCATCTCCGTTTAAAATTAGCTTGGAAACGTCGTAGGACGAAGAAACCAAGACTTTTCATGAAATTTGAACAATATAATTAGCAATAGTTTATAAAGTAACTGCTACTTCATGTATAATATCCAACCTTGGTATCGTTTAGGTCGGCATAGGTGGAATATTATGAAGAGGTTTTTTTCTCCGTTTTGATTCACATAGTCAGTGAATTGATCAATGTATCTGCTCCATAGCACACAGCCAATTCAAGTTCCGCTATATATTTCACGAAATCAAAATAGTTGTTGGGGAATAATATCCCGGTCTACTACTGTTCAGAGGCCCAAGACATCACCCCGGTATGAAGCCCAGTCAGTGAGGCCCATTTAGGCCCACCCGGCCCGTTGAGAGCCATTTAGGCCCACTCGGCCAAAGTGTTCATCTCGGCCCGTTAAGGCCTGTCTAGCCCATTAGGCTAGAAAGCCCCCGCCCCTTCTATAAATAGGAAGCTAGGCTTCTATTTAAAGGGGCTTGGTTTTTTAGCTCTTCTCTCGTGGGAGCTCTTCTCCCTGCTGCTTCTTCCTCTTTAGATGAGAGCTCCATTAATGGGGCTTCAACACTTGTATATGTATTTTGGTGAGGAGAGTTAATGAAAAAGAGCGGACTTGAACGTTAGCCTAAAAAATCCCGTGGTTTTCTCCCTTTCCGGGTTTCCACGTAAAAACAGAGCATTTCATACATATTATATTTATATTTATTAGTTTATGTTGGACTGAACTCAACATTGACTCCGTCTGTGGGAAAAGAATTAAAAGATTCCGTTCGTGTTCTACAAAAAAATCCATCGAAGATGAATTGATTTCAGCAAGAAAAACCAAGGTGTTCTGCAAATTTTTCAGATCCGGACCACCAGCGTGGACGTCATTTCAAATCACTGCCTCCCTGCAAGTTCCACTCCTCAACAGGGTCTGCGGGGTAGGAGGGCATAGAGATAGCTAACCGGAGAACCAGACCCATTTCATTACCTTGCCGGAGTTTGAAAAGGTACAGATGTTCCTCCGGAGAGGGAGAGACACTAGCAATGAAAGGGTCACCCTGGCCCACGTTTTTGGTAATGTGACAGGGGACCCACTTATCCTATCTTGATACCTCTGACACGCAAAAAAGGCTAGTAAAAACTAGCCCATGTTGATTTGACATCTAAGTGACATAAAAAGAAAAATCTATCCCAAGACCGAGGATGCCAGGTCCGAACGGAAGTTCTAAAAAATCTCCAAGGGACATCATCTGGTCAACGGCGAAAGGATTCCGTACTGACTACTGAATACTTAGCTCCCAACTTATAATATAAAAGCCAGTAAGTAGAAGAAGATGGGCCCCACCCGGAGGTGCTTGACTCGAACGGGAGGTTCCCCCTGCATGCACCTACACCAAACGAAGGATCATGTGAGCAAACAGCTATTCAAGTCTGCAAGCCCAGAGCATCGGTCCAATCTTCTTATGAGAATCAACTCGCCTTAACGCCAAATGGAGTAAGCAACCGCATAGGGTAACCAACTCTACCAAAGACGTGTCATTCGGCACGTGATCCGACCGCTTTTTCTTGTTGGCTCGAGATGCCGCTACAGTGTGGTGGGGCGTAAACTAAAATTTGTTGGGGCTGCTCGGAACCCCGGCCCACGATCGTTCCTACAACCATGTGGGGAAGTTTGGCCTCTAAAAAAATCACAGGCCGCTCAACCCGAGCGGGGAAAACAGAGAACCAACAGCACCTAGTTCGCCTAAGGGCCCACCTCCTGACCGGGAACATCAGAAAAGCTGACAGATAGCGGCAAGGCATAAACCATAGCTGGAACAACAGACTGACAGTTGACTCCCAGATCATCACCACGTGAACCGACTAGCATGCCGGATGCTACTTCCTGGACTAAGGAATATTGCCCGGTCCAGAACAGGTATACGATGAGAGGGCTCAGCCTGACGCATGACATCCTCCTCTTACGCCAGAATCCAATATGCTAATTGGCCGTTCGGGAAATTCAGCAGGACCGGTCACATCTCAACCCACTACACGACATCCTCTGCCAAGATCTATTAGGCACGGCCGTTCGGGAATAAAACAGATCCAACCGCGGATCATCTCACCGCCTGACACACCAAGCCGCCCGATCTTGTTGCTCAGTCCACTTTTCCATCAATTTTTTCTGCTCAAGTTCACGGCTTCCGCTTGATAGGTCTACGCCTCGGGACTTTTCCTAATCGTCCAAGAATTTTCGTCTGACAAGACACCAGCCGACATCTCTTCGGTCCAGTGATGAATCTGGGCTTGTTTTTCTTTTTGTGACGCTCCACCATGCCATTGAAGTTATTACATCCGGAAGAACGGGAAACCTCGAACGGCGTCTGGGAATCCCGATTGGCCCAAACATGCGGGAACAAAATTACAATGGAGTCACGGTATGATGGACTGGGCCAGATATATCCAAATAAAAACTCCCACTCGGTCAAGCTAGAGCCTTGTCTTGTTATTGGGTTGGATCATCATGACTTATTTAGTTCTCATCGGGCCAATGAATTGGTCCGAGAGCTGAAGATCAGCTTAACCGTCTGACCAGACTTTCACGGAGAAGATTGCTGCTCACCGATTCGTTCCACAGACTTGCTACCGGAAAAGGTTGCCGCTTCAATTCAGACCTTGAAGACCTCTCTGGCCGGCGGCCGGTGTGCTTGGGTGGCTGGAGCAAATCAAAAGGGGACCTCCCGCATGGTATAACAACTAGACCGGCGTCACCCAGCTCGGTTCCGGCACCCCGCCGTTCTGCACCTTCCCGTTCGGCGGCACCTTCCCGTTCGGCGGCACCTTCCCGTTCGGTACCATGCCATCCGGCATTGTCTCTCCGACACCCCCATAGTCTGGTTTCTCCTTTTTCTAGCACCAGTTCTGGTGTGCTATCTTGTCACGATCGACAATGCGACACTGGGTCGGTGGGTTTTTGCGACTTGGAGAATGGAGAGGCATCTGGAGTCTTCTTTCCAATTAAGTGGATACGGAAGAGAGACATGGCCCACCACTATGGATTGTTAAGCCATGGAGCGGCTGTCGAATGGGAAATTTTTGAATTTATCTCAAGCAACAAGTATTTCAGCACGTCACCAAGAGCTAAGTACAACAATTTTCTCAAGTGTTGCTTGATATTATTGCTATTATGTTTATCTATCATCATTATTTATTAGGGATTAAATTTTTCCAAATTAAATAATGTTGAGCGAAGCTCTAATGATAAGTTCACCATCATTTTAAATTAAATGATTGGTTTAGTGGACCGACCGACCAACTCACGATCGAGTGTAATTGCACGATCGAAGTGTCCCCGTAGGGTATCACTCCGGCGACGCGCTTTTATACGATGAAGTCCTGCTAGGCATCGAGTGCTAATACATTAAAGTATTAATTGCTATTAGTTGAATAACCATTATTTAGAAGGGATTGTAGCATCCCGATTTAAATGATAGCGAGTGAAGCTTTGGCAATAAGATCACCATCATTTGGATAAATGGTTGGATTTAGCGGGCCTGACGACCCATCCCGACCGGCTTTAATTAGCAAGCTGAAGTGTCCCAAAGGGCATTGCCCGATGACGCATTTTTAATTAGAGGACCATTCATGGTCCTGAACATCATTGATCTTCCGGAACGAGTATTTTACCTAGTACGGGGCAAAGTACGTACTTTGATCAGCCAGAATTTTTCTGTAAGCGCCCCACAAACCACAAGATGGACCGGCCGTGGACTCTCGCAGTTTGAGAAATAAATCCAGGCCAAGGGTTATTATTACCGTGTTGGCCAGTAATAAAATGTTTATACATGCTTTATATGTGTATATATACTGTCGGGCCGTACGGCCTTGTTACCATGCTTATTGTGCAGTGGAATCCATTCGATATGCTCGAGCTAGGAGATCCATGACGTTCGGCATGAACCGCGGAGACGTTCATGACCGGCAAAGAAAAGAAATCAAAATGAGGCAAAGTTGTTCGATATGTCCGATCGGAGAGATCTGTGACGTTCAGCATGAAGCACAAAGACATTCATCACTGGCAAAAAAAAAATCAGGTCACACTCCATGACTAGCAATCCAGCCCCGCCGTTTGGCACCTAGAGCAAACACCATAGGCAGAGGGCGCCTGCAAGACCCTCACACATTCTTGATCACGGTCAGGTTCGCCCACACTTTTATAGGGAGAGGATCACTATTTTATGCAGTACGATCGGCCACTCAGCGCCGTCGTACCATAGGCAGAG
Source organism: Cuscuta europaea (assembly GCA_945859875.1). Lineage (NCBI taxonomy): Eukaryota > Viridiplantae > Streptophyta > Magnoliopsida > Solanales > Convolvulaceae > Cuscuta > Cuscuta europaea. The sequence continues at coordinate 11,685,903 of CAMAPE010000080.1, read as the reverse complement.
GGCGCCTGCAAGACCCTCACACATTCTTGATTACAGCTGGACCATCACTTTATGCCACACGATGGGCATGTCTAGCACCATAGGCAGAGGGCGCCTGCAAGACCCTCACACATTCTTGATTACGGCTGGACCATCACTTTATGCCACACGATGGGCATGTCTAGCACCATGGGTAGAGGGCGCGTGTAAGACCCTTAGATTTTCAGATCGACCTTCCAGCGTCGACTTTCCTTTCACCACGACCGACCCTCCTGGCTCGGCGTGGTGATCATTCTGAAGACCGGCCTCATCCCCATTGTTCACAGATGAGGGTTGTCGCTCGGATACACATGATCGACCCCCAGTGCCGACATCTTGGCATGACCACCGACCTCCAGTATGGTGCCATTATCATTTTTAGAAGACCGGCCTCATTCCTGCTCCTCGCGGATGAGGGTCGCTGTTCGAGGTTTCAGATCGGTGTCCTTAGTACCGACATCATTACAACATGACTATATTTCATGGACCGCTGGTGCAGTTGCCGCCACTGTCCTCATACCATGATCGGCCTCGCGGCATGACATGTTTATCACCTCTGGAGGCATCTTCACGCTCCACGGAGGGAGACCTATTGTTCGGATCATCATTGACTACTTCTACACCTTCACGATCGGCCACCCCGGAACGATGCGATCATCATTGTGAGTCCCCGTATTAGAGAGAGAAGGAATTCAGGGCTCCCCGAATGTCACTTCGACCGCTAGTATAGAATAACTGAATGTTAACATCGCAAGCCTCGCCTCGATCAACCAATGCTGGCAATCATTCTGGATGACCGAATGAGAACCTCCATCTTGATCTGGAGGGAGCCTCCATTTAAGCTGGGATTTGACCTCGCGCTCCGGATGACCCGAGCGACATTCGGTAACACGGGTAACCGAACGGGGGATCGGGACTCTGGTTTTTAAACCTCGCCTCGGTATGTAGCTCCAACGAACCATGATGAAGGGAAATCATCGTGGCGGAATTCAAGCTATAACTTGGAGGTGAGTCTCCGTTTTAGCTACTAACAAGGAGTGACCCGAACAGGGGGTCTTGTTTTTAGTTTGAAGATGGACATCTCAAACCTTTAGTATGGGTGGCCCGGACCAGAGAAAACCGGACGGGTTGCATCAGAACTATTGGTTTCGAAGATGGCGAGTCGAGTCGAGTCCATGTTTGTCCAAGTCAAGTTGAGTCGAGTCCCTGTCTGTCAGAATCGAGTCAGGTCCACGTCTGTCAGACTCGAGTCATGTCCATTCCTGTGGGAAATGGCAATGTAAGGACCATGGCAACGACCATGGCAACGTAAGTCCATATCACAACAAGGACCATCTTATGCAGCACGATCGGCCCCTCAGCGCCATCGTGTCTAGTTCGTATTCGACGATGGCAATGTAAGGACCATGGCAATTACCATGGCAACGTAAGTCCATATCACAGCAAGGACCATCTTATGCAGCACGATCAGCCACTCAACGCCATCGTGTCTAGTTCGTATTCGACGATGGCAATGTAAGTGTTAGGAAATTGATGTAACGTACCTCAAAAGTACAGCAGCGGAAGTTTAAAATTTTCCCAAACAGATCTTCCCTGATTATGACAAAACAATGAATAAAACAATAATAACAGATCTGAGTCAGAACTTACAGATCTTCCAGCCTAGCGGTGATAATCCTTGACCTTTGGTATCCACGTGATTTCTCCTTTCCGAAAGAACAGTTAGATCTCCCTAAGAGAAAGGCTAGGAAATCTCTTCGCAGGGAAATAAACTAGTAATACTGAATCTAAAAACTGGTCTATAAATTATGAAGGAGAAGGATGTATTTATACTAGTTCTAAACTAGTTTCCCAATCACAATGAAAGTGTTCTTCATTAATGAGTTTTAATCCTATTAGGACCAAAACTCATTATTAATTTAAAAGTTGAATAAAACAAAATTAATAATAATAATAATAATAATAATAATAATAATAACAATAGAGAAGTGGCTGCACGCCACTCTCTATTTGTTATATCTAAATTATTATTTATTTTCTTTTTCTTTTCCTTTTAGTTCCAAATCATAAAAGTAAATAGTAACTTTATTTAATAATAAATACATCTTAATTAAGTACAATAAATCTAATTTATTCTACTTAATTAATTCTATCAAATAGAACTCTCCTTCAACTTCATGAATTAAATATGTTTAAATCTAATCAATATTTAATCCATTTTCAGTATTACTAATCAAATATTATTTAATCCAATCAATAATATTTAATTCCTTCTAACCATTCAATCGGAAGGTATAATCACTTGTTGTGTGACCCATAGGGCCTTATATATTAAGCATTAATCAAATTAAGGTCTTAGTAGAATCCCTAGACGATTTACCAGACAAACTTAATATATAAGGACGTTTGCGAGGACTATTCAAACTCCCTGTAATATAGAGCTCATAATGATACGGTCCTTTCATTCAGCGAACATTCAACTAAGTCTAGAACATGATATTGTGTCTATTCCAATAACTTAGTTTCTGTCTCTCAATCTTTCTGGATGATCCATAACGATCATATTCGATATCCAAAACGAATATATCTTTGCATTGGCCAATGACTTTATGATCCATCTAGATATGAGAAGTAGAATGTTCTCTCTTAATCTATTATGAGGAATGAATCCTTTCTTGGCTCAACTACTACTCCATGTGCTTCGTGATGCACCCAACACATGCTGTATCTACCCCGATTGGAGTGCAAGTGTTGGTCATGGTCAAAGTACATCACTCCGCACATGTAGTACGTATTGACCTCAAGTCGGAGGACTATTACAGCACTCTATAAGCCGATAATCCCATAGACACATGAATAGAACTTATCAAATGGTTTCTCGGTGGGTATGCCAATATTCTCTAAAATATCTATGTGGCCATCATGAATTACAGGAACTCATAGTTGTGAGATCAACTGTACTTTCTAAAAGTATGAAGCAGTCCACATACCAATCTTATCGCATATCATCAATATCCCATTCTTGATGATCATTGATTGGGGCTATTTTAGGACCTTATGTTATATCATATAAGCTCCCACTAACTCATTGACAACATAAGTCCAAGGGAACACAATTATGAATAAGATATTAACAATCGAAATACTTAATCATCAATGTGTAATACCGTATATATCAAATATATAAAACTGAATGTGATCAAGTACATATATCTTTAAAAAATGATTGTCGCTAGGACATATATACTAACAGTAAGGACCATGGCAATGACCATGGCAACGTAAATCCATATCACAACAAGGACCATCTTATGCAGCACGATCGGCCCCTCAGCGGCATCGTGTCTAGTTCGTATTCGACGATGGCAATGTAAGTACCATGGCATTGACCATGGCAACATAAGTCCATATCACAGCCAGGACCATCTTATGCAGCACGATCGGCCCCTCAGTGCCATCGTGTCTAGTTCGTATTCAACGATGGCAATGTAAGGACCATGGCAATGACCACGGCAACGTAAGTCCATATCACAGCAAGGACCATCTTATGCAGCATGATCGGCCCCTCAGCGCCATCATGTCTAGTTCGTATTCAACGATTGCAATGTAAGGACTATGGCAATGACCATGGCAACGTAAGTCCATATCACAGCCAGGACCATCTTATGCAGCACGATCGGCCCCTCAGCGCCATCGTGTCTAGTTCGTTTTCGATGATGGCAATGTAAGGATCATGGAAATGACCATGACAACGTAAGGACCATCTTACGCAGCACAATCGGCCCCTCAGTGCCATCGTGTCTAGTTCACGCGGTCGGGCTCGTCGATCTCTAATCTGTGATGGTGACCGCCGCTTTATGCCGCACACACGGATTTTCAGCACCGTTGTGCCTACTTCTTGGTCGGGCTAGTCTGTCTCTAACTTGAGATGGCGACCACCGCTTTATGCAGCACGAGCGGCTGGCTCTTCAGCGTCGTCGTGCCTGTTCTCCATAGGGCTCGTTGATCCTTAATCTAGGATGGCGATCGCCGCTTTATGCAGCACGAACGGATAGCTCTTCAGCGCCGTCACGTCTTCATCTCGGTCGGATCCACCCCTGCCATTAAGGGTCAGGACCGCCGCTTTATGCACCACGGTCGCCCTCTCAGCACTGTCGTGTCCAGTGCAGGGAATGTATTTCATATCTCACTTATAAATGCCTTGCATCCGAGACTATTTGAAGATACTGATTCAGAGAAGGCAAGGAGGGGCGCGAGCAAGAGTACACTTTCTCGAGTAGATTCGCAGGCTCACTACTCAAGAAACTGAGGGACTTGTGTTGGGGAGTATTATCCCGACCTACTACTGTTCAGAGGCCCAAGACATCACCCCGTATGAAGCCCAGTCAACGAGGCCCATTTAGGCCCACCTGGCCCGTTGAGAGCCATTTAAGCCCACTCGGCCAAACTGTCCATCTTGGCCCGTTAAGGCCTGTCTGGCCCATTAGGCTAGAAAGCCCCCACCCCCTTCTATAAATAGGAAGCTACGCTTCCATTTAAAGGGGCTTGGTTTTTTAGCTCTTCTTTCCTGGGAGCTCTTCTCCCTGCTGCTGCTTCCTCTTTTGATGAGAGTTCCATTAATGGGGCTTCAACACTTGTATATGTATTTTGGTGAGGAGAGTTATTGAAAAAGAGCGGACTTGGACGTTAGCCTAAAAAGTCCCGTGGTTTTCTCCCTTTCCGGGTTTCCACGTAAAAATAGAGCATTTCATACGTATTATATTTATATTTATTAGTTTATGTTGGACTAAACTCAACCGACAACTTCTTACTCTGCATCCCACAATGTTAATTCCAAGAGTCTTTTTGTTCTCCCATTAATGATATGGGTTTGCACAGGTAGTTTGCCCAAAAACTTTCCAATAACGTCTTAACATTCATGACTAAATAATTTTACCATAGAGATATTTTTTATGGAAATAGGAAAAAAATATTTTTGCATAAAGATTTTTACCAATAACTAGCTTGTCATTGATGATCGTTTGAGCTTGCAGCATCTCAAAAGGTTGAAAATCACACATAGGATTGAAAGTCTATGATTTCATTCTTAACATGGGTTTTGCTTATAAATTGAATAAGGTATGGGTGATTGGTTGTTTTGAAAGTTTGGTAGTTATCAACCACCAAAAAATTTTGATACCATAGACTGTTTTTTTTTTTAATTTTAGACTTGAAAAATCGTAGTTGGGGTCTCTTGACAGTAGCATGAATCCGAGTTCCCTATACAAAAAATGAAACGTTTAGATTCAACTGAAAATACTTAACACTAATCAATAATGAAAATCCCAGTATACAGTCACACGGTTTACCACTGCATCATGAAAACCAATTCAATTGTGTTACCCCCCTTAGCATGGATAGGAACCTCATAAGCCCTTATGACTCTGACTTTTACTGCCCATGTTGTTTTCGTGTGATCAACATCATCAAGTAGTGACCACATGTCTGTGTTTGCATCTGCCTCAGCCATTGTAGTAAAGTTCTTATAGTTGTTATAGTAGTTATATGAGAATGTTCAAGTCTTAGGTCTTTATATACTACATTCATCCCAAATTGATTTGCAAATTTGACTTTTCTTGGTCAAACAGTTTCATTTTATTCGCTTAATTAGGATGTCAAATTTTAATTATATTCTAATTTGGAGTTTACAACTTTGAAGATATTTTAATGTAGCTTCTAAATATGTAAATTTTAATTATTAAAAATTGAATTAATTATCGATAGGGAAAATTGACTTTTATTATAGGTTGACAAAAAATGTTGACTTTGCAAAACAATTTGAGATGGAGGGAGTAGTAAAATAAGGGAAGGTCTCTCAGTTGAGTCTGTTTTGACCAGTGGTTATTAACTTCAACACAATCTCTTGGAAGATATTTTCTTACTCGCCATTTAATGCTCTATTGAGGCATGCAAAAGATTTGTTTTAAACTCTTGGTTGATAATTCAGATGTTGTGTTCCAGACAATAAAAATACTCCCCCCGTTCTAAAAAGGTTGGCCAAAGTTGATTTTCACGTGGATTAATAAAGTAAAAACTATGTAGTTGAAATTTGTGCAGAGGAGAGAGAATTAATTTTAACCACATATTCCTTACTTTAAATGTAAATGATAAATCTTTTTGGGACATCCAAAAAAGGAAATTTGACCAATCTTTTCGAGAAAGAGAGAGTATTAAATAGTACAATTGCATTAAAGAGTTTTCGAAATGAACTGATCAATACATGAATTGAGCCGCCAAAGTGACCAAACGAAACATTTATTGAGCTTCATTTTATTGGAGCAATACAAAGCATTAATTGCATGCATTGAGCGTCAAAAAGATATCAATTCTTAGTACATATGAATTGACTATCTGAACCAAAATAGGAGAACCAAACCATTAATCAACCCATAAAGACTGACCCCACCCACCAATGGAGCAACGTTTTGGGCGGGAAAAATGGCCTCTTGCTTTTGTATAAAGAAATACTTTATGATAAGACTAAAAGAAATGTCATTTTCATTTAGCTCAGTGGCGCAAAGGCTCTCACCTACGGTGGAGTAAGGGAGTCGGATGTACGTAGTCTTATCTTTGTACTAAAGCACAGAAAAACTGTTTCCGGATGACCCATAGTGAAAATCGCGTTCAAAATTGCATGGACTGACTGCTACTCCATAACAAAAAAACGCAGACAGTTTAGTGAGCAATTTTGCTTTATTCCATCATAATCTCAAGCAAAAAAATAATGAATCTTTGGCTCCATTGCAAATGATGGAAAAAAGACCAAAAGAAATGTGAAATGACAAAAATCTTTTGAATTCCAATGCCACAATACATTACTCTCGTATCCTAGTTGACCCCGTTTTTGGTCATTCTCGGCCCATATCTTTATTATACAGCTTTAACACCCAATTCAAAGGAACATTAGACAGAACACAGTTTTAACCTACAAATAATTTAATGTGACCCTTTTTGAGAGGAAAAATGACCAAAAAATCCACTTGTTTATATACTCCCTCGGTCCCGTAATTAACTTCTCAATTCGATTTCACACATATTAAGGAAATAAATTTACTGGAGGTAAATTTCACTGTTTCGACACTGTTTTGCACTATTTTGGTGTAGATAATTTGTCAAATAATGAAGTGAAAAGAAATGAGAAGTTAATTTCGGAACTGTACAAAAGGAGAGTGGGAAGTTAATCCCAGGACCGAGGAGTATATAGGTAGATAATATTTCTCAAATCTTGAACATGCACCTCCATTGTGTACAAAATTAAATTATTGAATGTTGGTAGAGAGTGGACCATCAAGACAGATTCCATAGCCAATTGGGTTAGCTGTCAGGTAGGCAAGTTCAACTCAAACTCGGACGGTCAAAGTCAAGACGCGTATTCCTCCTTGGAACACTAACAGCGATTCCAACTCCTCCCTTCCTGTATTGGGTTGATTTCTCTGCGGCTGGCGGGCGGGCGGGCGGGCAAGCGCTTCTATTTTTTTCTTCCAACCGGAAGACAAATATCTGTCCTTCCCGAAACCCTATCACCGATCTATCCGCTTCGACTCTCCGCGTAGATTTGAATCGCTGGGAGGAAAAAGGGGAGAGGCGGTGGAGATGAAGCAGGATGGAGGGTTTGTGTCCGATGAATTGTTGGGTACGTTCGTGCCCATAGCGGTGTACTGGATGTATTCAGGTCTATATCTGATGCTCGGAGGATGGGAGAATTACAGGCTGCATTCTAAGAAGGATGAAGACCAGAAGAACTTGGTCTCCAAGAAAGATGTCGTCAAAGGTGTCCTCCTCCAGCAGGCCGTGCAAGCTTTCGTTGCCACCATCCTCTTTGCGGTACGTTTTGCACTACCCAATTGGCTAACTTTGACCTTAAACTGTTTGGTAAAGCTTCTTTAAGCTCATGTGTAAATTTATTAATCAGGCAGTAGTTTTGACTTTTAGTCATATTTAATCAAAGCAATCAAGCTAGGATTGATTGATTTGTATCTGATTCCTAATAACAACGATTAACCATAATCCTGACCTTTATGTGATAAATATGCGTGCTAATTTGGTGTTCTGTCAGAGGAGAAGAATTTAAGGTTTATGTGGTGTGGCAAATTAGCAATTATGATTTCCTCATTTAAGATTTTTTGTTTTGTTTCTTGATTTGTTTTGTTTTGTTATTTCTAGGGTGTGTTGGTTTTGAATTTAATGTTTTCCATTAGTAATACTCCGTATAATTTTATTATCTTATGAATAATAAGTCCATGCCTATAAAGTTTCCATGTTTCTTCAAGAGATTTCTCAAAATGGACTAAAATAACTGGATATCTATATGGTCGTTGTTTTGCCTCTATCCAGTTTTCGCTAATGGTGTTGGTTTGTGTTGGTATTTTATGTTACAATTGGTCCTGGGGTGGAGCTTGTTCAACTAGCAAACATGTGTGAGCTATGAACCCAAATGCAGTTAGATGTGACTGTGGTGTTGAGTCATTTTGGTTGTACACATGTATTTGGAAAACATTTAGATACAATATTGTTCACAGATCTGAAACAAAAGCTTGTTTTTAATCAGTTTATGTCTGTGACCAGTGACTTAGGAAAACGTTATTTCTTGGAGGGTTGAGTTTATGTCTTGATAAATAGATTATAGATTATTTTCAAAAATGATTAAAAGGTGATTTATATGTTGTGTCATAATTTATTAGGTTATTTCTTTCAATTTATAAAATCTGAAGTATTTATCAAGAAATAGATCTGGCCCTCCAAAACCTTCCCCTTCAATGCCCTTATGTTGTGTTTGGATTGACCTGAGTAAAGGTAATAAATGAAAGTGTAGTGGGGTTTTATTAATGGAAGCAAAGTGGAAGGAATTGAAAATGTGTACTCATATTTGGGGGTAGGGCAGGAAAGTATCCATTCTTACAAGTTACACCCCTAATATGAATTGTCAGAAAATTTCATTTCTGTATTCCAATCCTCTCTTAACAACATAACTCCCAACTCTTTCAATTCTATTCCATTGAATAGCCCATGTTCATCCATGTAAATAGACTGTTGAGGAATAACCGAATAAGACGTGCAACTTCTTGAGATAGTACATTTTGAATTACTATGATTGGCAAAATTTCATTTGGATGCTATGATTTTTGCAATTCTCATTCCATGTTGCTTTACTTGAAGATTATTTCCTTCATATAAAGTTTCACTCAATTGTTGTTTTGATCTATCATGGCATTGGGATTCATTTGCTTTATAACAGCAAAATCTTTTTAAGCCCTTTAATGATGTTTATGACCATTTCAAACCTCTCATTCTTTAGTTGGACCTATTGAGCACGTCAGAGGCTAAGTTAAGTTCCATTTGACCCTAGTCATGCTCTCAACTAAGAATAAAATATGTTTCAGTGACTTTGTCGTATTTCTGATGCGGAATACATACTTCATGATCAAATGTCTTGTGATGTGATTCACTGATGAAAAGTTAGATAAACATTTAAAGGGCTTAAAGTGATTACAAACGCACTACACAAGTGGTTCTTGTTGTACTTGAAGTGATTAATCTTGGCTTGGTTCTAGCTACAAAACAAACAAACAAAAATTGATTCCTGCAACATATTCATCTGCATGGATTTGTTTATCTAATGAAACAATACATGAAGCAGGTGACGGGGAGTGACAGTGTGGAAGCTACAGAGCAGCAGACATCACTCCTTGTTCTTGCCCGCCAATTCATCATCGCAATGGCAGTACTCGACACGTGGCAATACTTCATGCACAGGTACATGCATCAAAACAAGTTCCTCTACAAACACATTCACTCTCAACACCACCGTCTCGTGGTCCCCTATGCTTTCGGGGCTCTGTACAACCACCCGCTCGAGGGCCTGATCCTTGACACCATTGGCGGCGCTTTGGCCTTCCTCGCCTCAGGCATGTCCCCGCGCACCTCAACCTTTTTCTTCTCTTTTGCCACCATCAAGACTGTCGACGACCACTGTGGGCTGTGGTTGCCGGGGAATCTTTTCCACATCTTTTTCAACAACAACTCTGCTTACCACGACATTCATCACCAGCTTTTTGGAACAAAATATAATTACTCCCAGCCGTTCTTTGTGACCTGGGACAGATTACTCGGGACCTACATGCCATACACGATAGAGCCAAGGGAGGGTGGGGGTTTTGAAGCCAGGCCTCCTACTACTAGCAAGGATTGCAAGGAGAATTGACTGAATTTGCTTGTTACATTTATTGCTCTGTATTCTTTTTCTAGTTACAGATTTTGTGTGGCCACACAATTTTGTGCTTTTTATTTGTTCAATGTTTAGTGACATTATTTGTACATATCTATGTGTTCACATATGTTAGTGTATAATGAGTTGCTTTAGCATAATACAACACGTATTCATGATTGATAAATGGTTTTAGTTTGCTAATATTCATGTGATGTGTTTGCTGCCACTTTGCTTCATTCATCTGTACTGCTGTACATCGTTTCTTAGCAAAACAAACGACTCCTTAGACGTTTGTTGATTAAAAGATGATTCTGTTTTCCCCTAAGTTCGTTACCAGAAAGGCAGAAATTCCAGAAAAGGGTTTCCTTTGTTTGGGCGATTGGTTTGCTTAAAATGATTTTTTTCCCTTTTGGAGGACCCCTTTGGAGAAATTCATATATGGCCATTTTTTGTATTTTTACAAATTATCGTTAATTCGTTAATCATTTCAAAAATGTGTTCACTCATATATGTTGTCATATCAAGAGTCGAGGCTTTCCAAATTTTAGAAACATAGTATGGAATTTTTTATACTTCGTATCTCAGCATCTCTTGGTCATTATCATGTGTAAATTTTTTATGCTTCCTACCTCCAAAGTAGGGTGGACTCGGGCCGGGTCGGGGCCGGGCCGGGCCTAGGCCCGGTCGGGCCGGCGGTCCTATATAGCTGGACCCGGGACCGGCCCGGGTAGCCACTGGGTCCGGTCCGGGCCGGGCCGGGCCGGGCCTCGGGTTTGGTTATTTTTTTTTTTTTTTTGCTTAGCTACCCATCCCTGACCCCCCCCCCCCACCCCCCAAACCCCTCCTAAACATCAAGCCCAACCCGGTGGAGCCCAAACAAATGAAAAAAACCAAAAAAAAAAATAAATTTGGCCCGAACCGGGCCTGGCCGGGCCTTGTTATGGGTGACCCGAGCCCGGACCGGAAACCCACCGGGTCGGGCCTACCCGGACCGGTCACTGACCGGGCCACCGGTTCGGGCCGGGCCGGAACAGTGCCGGTCCCGAGCCGGTTCCGGGTCAGGCCACCCGGCCCGAGTCCAACCCTACTCCAAAGTCTTAACTTCTTTATTACTCCCTCTGATTCTAAATAAATTTCACATTTTGACTTCACACAAATTAAGGAAATAAATTTGACTTTAATGTAGAGTACACTGTTGTGACACTGTATAGCACTGTTTGGCACTGTTTTGATGTAGATAATTTGCCAAATAAGGAAGGGAGAAGAAGTATGAAATTTATTTTGAACATATCCAAAAAGCAAAGTGTAAAGTTTATTTAGGACTGGAGGGAGTATTATACTCCATAGTCCGTACTTCTCATATTGTTATATCCTATTCATAGATATTTCCTTTTGGCAATTGGTATTACAAAATTTATATAAAAGAAATATTATGCATATATACACATAATATGTAAACTAAATATTTCATTTGGGAGCTGCACCGGCACAAATATGGATGGACTCGGGCCGGGTGGCCCAACCCAGAACCGGCCCGGGACCGGCACTGTTCCGGCCCGGCCCGACCCAGTGGCCCGGTTAGTGACCGGTCCGGGTAGGCCCGACCCGTGGGTTTTCCAGTCCGGGCTCGGATCACCCAAAACAAGGCCCGACCCGGTGGTTACCCAGGGTGGTCCCGGGTCCACCACTCCTGAACCGCCGGCCCGCCCGGGCCTAGGCCCAACCCGGACCCGGCCCGGACCCAAGTCCACCCCTAGGCACAAATCTAGTTAACAACAAATACATTCACTTTCTTACCAATGAAGTAATGCAATTTGTATCGATCTTTACTCTTCAGATGTTTTTCTCAATGTGATTAAGCAACTCCTCCGAGGGGGTTAGATTATGTATGGAACTGAATAACACCAGTTAGGCACTTAGGCTATGTTTGGATCTCATGAATGTTAGGAAAGAGGATGAAGATGCTAAGGAAAGATGTTCACTTATGATTGTATTCACCTGGAAAATATAAAGGAAAACGAAATATAATTAATGTTTTAATTTTTTACTATGCCATTGCATAATATTTATATAATACACGTGAACAAAAAAATTAACAAAAAAAATATTGACATTTGAACTGATATTTTATTTTCCTCAACATTTTCTCTTTCCAAATATTTCCATTATTTTCCTCCCTATCATTTTTCTCCTTTCCAAGCTGACCCTTGAGGAATTACTTTAACAGGAATCTATTCAAATCTAAAAGAATGTACCAAGCGTCCTCTTGAAGCATGAAGATGTTACATAGCTACATTTATTATCTATAGTTTCTGCAACAATAAACAATATGTTAAGGATACAGACCTCCCAAAGCAATTCAACCGCTATAATGGATCAAGAATTCTTCTAGTAAAATAGCATTGGCAAGGTTCCAGGCACGCAATAAGCCCCATTGATTGCATCAGGCGGTCGTCCTAATATTTCATTGTGCTGATGTGGAATTATTGTCATTCAAAGTCCAGTACCGTTTGACTGCAACAAGTATTTTCTCAGGAACAAGGGGCCCATCTTCATGGTCGATTAGTCTGTATTCCCATCTCATCCCTAGTATGATCTTCTTCACCTTGTTCAGCATGTCCACTTGGTCCCTGAAAATGACTGCGCCCTCTGGCCTTAAAATTCTGTCCATTTCCAACAGAATGTCTTCAAAATCACACCTGTAATTATGGTATACTCAAATGTAAATGTATAATCAAGAACTTCCAGTGTATAATATGTCTTCAAAAACCATCTAGCTCTTTCTAATTACAAAAATGCGACTTCTTTTTTGGGACAGGCGGAGCAGGAAAGAATGCATACTTTTCCTTGTACAAGCTAAAAACGTCATTAGCATGAAGGAGATCATAAGTCCTCGGGTATGTAGAGAAGGCTTCACACCTGAATCAAAAGAAAACTATGAGCAAACAGAAGCCTTGTCTTTTTCAAGTACTAATAAAATTAGAAGTAAATTGATCACTTTTTATAGGGCCCCTTGGCATCTTATGGGCATTGTTGTGGTCTTGCGAAACTGCTGAGCTAAATAGCTTTTCACCGCAGCTTTAATACCTTACGTGAGTTGAGTTTAATTTTATTTATTTTGGTTTTTGACATTTCATTTTTCTTTTTGCACTTTAACTCGAAACTGCTCCATCATTTGCAATTGAGCCAAAGATTCAATATTTTATGGCTTGAGATTATGATGGAATAAAGCAAAATGGCTCACTAAACTATTTGCGCTTCTTTGTTATGAAGCAGCAGTCAGTCCATGCAATTTTGGACGGGATTTTCACTATGGGTCATTCGGAAACAGTCTCTCTGTGCTTTAGTACAGGGGTAAGACTGCGTACATCCGACCCCTCCCTTACCCCACCGTAGGTGAGAGCCTTTGCGGCACTGGGTAAATGAAAATGATGAAATGAAAATGATGACTTTAACTCGAAACTCTTTTTTTAACTTTTCATACCACCTTCGTCCACTAAACATCGCCAACTTCTTTATTTGGTTGTCCCAAAAACTGTCACTTTCCCTTTTAAAATAACTAATTTTTGGATAATATTATTATTCTCTCCTATGCACACAATTCAATAACACAACTTTTACATTCTTATTCCGTGTGTCACACTTGGCAAAGTTTTTCGTGAAAACAATAAATAAGGGATAAAAATTCTATTGTTTGGTTAGTGGGAACTGAACTTATTTTGAGTTTAAATTCCAGTGTTAAATGCAAAGACTGAAATGCTACGTAGTAGTCATACATGCGGTTCCACTCTTGTTTAGGGGTAATAACTAAAAATGTCTCATTAAGTTTGAGTGGCATGGAAAAAACAACACCATGGTTAGGCAGGTGAGGATGGCTTTTCCATTAATGAGGGAAAAAATGTTCCCAAGGAAAAAAAATTACTTTGTACCAATCATCAGGATTTCACTTGTTACAGAATTGATGGGGAGAAACTTTATTCACGTGTACCAAATAACTCGTTTAGTTTGAAAACAAGATATAAAATGCGTAGTTGTGCTTCATCTGAAAGTTCTAGACACTAAACCCACTTTCACAACTAGCTTTACTTTCTACTATGGTCGGAAATGGTTGGGATGAACGGTGTTAGGTTTCTGGGGTAAAGACAAACTTGTCCCTAGTTCCAGATCGGCCATCTTTTTAGACGGGCCGGATTTCTAATTTCCTGTTTTGGACCAGAAAAGCATTACAGGACGCTGGCCCAAACCAATTATGGTTCCTACGCTTCCATTTTATAAAAATGCTAAAATACCAGTCTGGAACTGACTAAATAACTGGACCTAAACTGACCAAAAAACTGGTTTCCACCCATAAAATGACCTGCAATCAGAACCAGACATGTTATAAGAGAATAGAGAGAGGGGCATAGAGACTCACCAGTCATGGTATATGCCAATCATCCCTCGTTCATATATAACACCCAAAGTATTTCTCTCAGCAATTTTTGGAATGACATTCATAACCCATTGCCTGGGAGATGTGAGTTGGGCAGCAAAACCTCCTAATTCTGCATTCATATCCATAATGTTGCGATACCTTCCAGAGTCGATCATTTTGTTCACTCTTTTGTATGCGTTAACATGCTTCTTCCACTTCTTGTTGTCTTCCAGATATGCCTGAACTGACACTCCCATGACCAACCCACTAGCAATTCTAGGGGGGACACTGTTAAGCCTCTCTGGGAATCGTTTGAGACTCTCATCAATCTTAGTCTTGGGAGATGGAGTTATGCAAGCCTCCATTTTCTTATACCTAATAAGAAATTCATGGAATAAAAATACAAATCAATATCTTCCTAAGAAAATAAACCAATTCCACGGAAAATGAATTCGTGATTGGAAAATACAAATCAATTTTTCCTAATAACAATTTTAACTGTGGATATGTTACGCGATGGTGAAGCTAGGCGGGGGTTTAATTTGATTCAGGAAACCCGGCTGAAAATGAAGACGAATGGCCTGAATATCGGACATGTCAAGCGCGAAGCCAATTGGACAGCTCACTATTTGGCCTGGGAACAAACGGGCTTAACTCAAAAGTTTCTTGGCCCAACTGCACTTCCGGCCCGTGCTAGGAGAGCCTTTTATATGGATAAATTTAGCATTCCCTCTATTAGATGGTAAATTATTGTTGTTGGCCTGATTTCTGTACTTCTTATCTGAGAGGCTTTGGTTTGGTCCTCCTCTCTTTTGTTTGCTTGCTCTTTTAATAAAATATCGGTAAATGACTCCTGGCATTTACCCCACTGATTTTGGTGGTTGGCCTTCCGGGATAAAAAAAACAATTTTAACCAATAGCTGCTTATTCTGTTGATAAACGTAACAAGAAGCTGAATAAGCCAGAACTCTCTGCCAATGAGAGCCTTAGATTGACATACCAGACATCATCTGGATCTGTAGATTGACAAAATGCAACTCCAGCCTTCTTTTGAGCAGCTTGACATGAGTCAACATCCGTTTTCTTCTGCCAGATTGCAATTTCACCCTTCTCAGATTTCTTCTCCCAACAGAGATGCTTAGCAATTTCTTCAATTTTTCTTTGCTCCTCTTGGAGTTCTTTCTTTGGACGTTGCCAGGCTTTGTAGTTAGTCTTCCAATGGATAGGTGGGCCAGAAAGCACCCAATAGCCCCCGGGCCTAAGAACTCTATCCACTTCCATCATTAGGATCCCACCTAGTGATGGAGGAACAATTGGTCAAAAGTCAAAACTCAACTCATATATGAAATCTAAACATGAACCTAATGAAAAGAGAAAACCATAACACTATCAAAACTAAGGATGTTTTAATTGGACTGGTTTCAGTCCCACGCCAGACTTAAAATGATCGCACAAGACTTAAATAGACCGGACCATATTATACCAGACCAGATTAAACTTTGACAATTGTAAAATACACATCGAACATACATCTACCAAAGTAGAGCAGACCAGAAAATTACAGTCCAATTAAAAACATTTTAAGGTTACAATAATCTATAATTAATTTTATACTTTAACAGAAGCAAGGTTGCAATAATCTATAATTAATTCTATATTTTAACATAAGTTTGTGTCTTACTTCAGTGTGACCGATATTTTCGGGTTAAAATTCTTCAGGTTAAGTATCATCCTACATCAGTTTTCTATTAGCCTTAAACCTTGTAATCGAGTGTGAGCTAAACCTCAACTCTTAAAGATCCTTTAGGAAAGAGTTGGGTCCAATACTCCAATTTAATAAATTCTTACCTCCAGCGCCCCATGGAATTAAACAGCGGGAACAGTGAGCCATGTCGAATGCACGGGATGGATATGGCATTTTGATTGTTCCAAGTACCCCTATAACAGCAGGCACACCCCTTTCAAGGGCAAACTGAACCTGAGCTTCATGTGAGTCTCTTGGAGCAAAGGACATAGTTATAACATTTCTCTTCCAAAGATAAGCACCCCAACTCGCAACCTATCATATTTAATCGATAATGAAAAGCCAGTGTCAGAAATGTCCAGAGGAAAAAAGAATCAAGAGGTATATAGACTTTCAACATTATTAATGTGTAGTTACAAATGCATAATTTGTTAAGAGTACCACAATACATAAGTAAAGAGGATTGAATCTTTAATTTTACACTTAATACCCTGATCTAGTGTAATTCTGTTTTTGTCCTGAAACGATTTAAATCTATTTATTGGTCCGATCTGATCCAACCCCCACTTAACTCAATTCATACTAAATATAAGAACTAGTGCATGTTTGGTAGGCATAAATCCCTACCTTCTAAATATTGCTAATTACTACGTATATGTTTGGCACAACAAACTTTTAGTTTGTTTTAAAAAATAATTTAAGGTTTTTTTTGACAAGGTACACTGAGTAGCTTCTGAGAGAAAGTCTATACATTTTAGCAATAATTATTCATAACAACTTGTTATACCAATAGAAATTGCTCTAAATAAGAGAAAAAACGTGTTGAAATTCCAAAATAGGAGTATCATGTTTTTTATTCCCTTAATAGGAGTAATCTGCTAAGTTTGGAAAAAAATGTCATGTTTTAAACACTAGTAATACCAAACTTGGCAGAAATTACTCCTATTCAAGGAATAAAAAACATGATACACCTATTTTGGAATTTCAAAACTTTTTTACTCATATTTAGGGAATTCTCTCATATACCAAACAGAACTACATTAAACAATCAGCTTTTATCAAATAGCTATGAACTTTTTCTTTTAAGGTCATTACATTCACGGAAAGCCAACCGTTACTAAAAAGCTTACAAAAGTATCTTTTCACCTAGTTGTGACAAACCTACCCATAATAAAGAGGAATGAGTAAACATACCCCGCAACCAGTATCCAATGCAGTACGAACAGTGCCATCTTTAATTGGGATAACCGAAGCAATCTGATCAATGTACTTATCTGCTCCTTGAGGAAACTGGGTCCCACCTCCTGGAAACCTGAAAACGTCCCCTTCGTACTGAATCCAGTTCTGAATGGCCTTCTCCACTGTCAAGCTCTTGTAAGGTGCATTTGCATAAGGAACATAATCCCTACTCTTGGGCCATGGGAATGGAGTTACATACCCTTTAGGTGCAGGAACAAGACAATGCAGCTTCTTTTCTTGAGGAGGGCAGTGTCTTTCTCGGTAGACCATGTTGTCCCTAGGGTAAGTCATGGCCCGCTTTTGATCTTGGCAGGGTGTGTAATCAGTGTAGTGAGGATGACATGGCTTGAATTCTTTCACATTTGATTCGGAGACATGGATATTGCCAGGTAGACTGCCATGGTGGGTCTCAAAATTGAGACTAGGCAAGATGTTACAATCTTGACTGGTTTTAGTCACCTCCAATGCTATACTGTCTCCCTTTCCAACCCCGCTTCTTTGCCAGACTCCCAATAGATAGAAGAAACAACAGAGACCGGATACTATCAAAATTGACACGGAGGTCCTTGTTCTGCTCTCACCCGGAGTTGCTTTGTTTGCCATGGCATTCCTAACACACAAAAGAAAAAAGGAAAAAAGATGTTAGTTAGTTGCCAATGAGTTGTTATGAATCATACTACGTACATAACAAGATTTAAGAGGGAAAAACGAGTTCATACGGTTTTGGATTAGGCAAGCTTCTCCGTTCTGAATTATATCTGTCGAGTGACCCTGACCCAGTTATAAAATAGCACTGTTCTATAAACCATAAGATGACCTCTTGGTGGTAGAGGCCGGACTAACCCCCGGCTTAATCGAGCAGAAATGAGGAGTGAAAAAAATGCTGCCAATGTGGATCAAGAAAGCAAGAAACATTCACAGCTCTTATCAGTATCTCAATATATTCAGAACAATAAATATAAAAAGAAAAAATGCATCCTTTTAGTTGAGTTCTACAATATCCCTTTCCATGAGACAGGTGTTAGTGGTGCAATCATTAAACTGAGCTTTCACATCAAGATACGTTTTCCAACATAATAAAACTCACAAAGCTCATACAAGCAACAAGCGTAGTTGACAGCAACCCCTCAATTGACACATGAAGAGAGCGAAAAACTGAAATAAAAATTAGATATTACTGTAATTATATTGACATAAAACCTTCATTAAAAATAAAATGAGAATTTGAGTCAAAGTAGGCTATGGAAATCAAGGTTCATACAAATTTGCAGGCAATGAATCAAGAAAAATGACAACTTTGAGCTCTGCTAGTGCGAAGAAGTTTGAAAACAGGCAATGAATCAAGAAAATGACAGCCTTGAGCTCTGCTAGTGGGAAGAAGCTTGAAAAGTGCCCACAAAAAAAGAATTGCACTGTGCTGAAAACCCTAGCTGGGGGTGGGGGTTAAAATTTGGGTAAACTGTGTTGTACGTGAATCTTCCCGGTCTAACTCTTGGAGCTCTCGACGTGGTAAACTGGTGAAGGGTGAAATATTATTCGTTGTTTTCTTTCCTTCTTTCATGATGTAGCTGATCGTGATTAGCTCCCAATTAATCTCTTATGTTGCGTAAAAAGATCTAAAAAAAAGACATTTGTTTAATTCATAATTGCGCAGCAACTGCTACTTTTACATTACCGGGTTACTAAATGCTAAGTGCTAACCAAGCTGGTTCTATTTCAGCAGGAGGGTTTGAATCTGATTTTTAAAACTACAGAAGTTGGAGTGTTTAGTTTGAAGTGCAGAAATACTTCTGATGTCTTAATTTACTCCTAGAATTGAGTTTTTTAGAAGTCGGGAGAGACCCGCTTCTGAAAACTTATTCTGATCCTGCTTCTGCTTTAAAAAAGAAGCAGAATCGAAATCTGTTCCAAAAACCTCTTAAATATAATACACAAAGATTTTATATAACACAAATAAACAATATACACATAACAATAATGTAAATTTCAAATAAAAAATAATAATATAATACGTATCAATCCCACATATTACCGGTCTTCCATTATTAATCCCTCCCATGCATAATTCTAAATTAATACGTATTAAAGGGGTAACCTTCCACAAACACTCTATTAACCTGAAGAACCCATCTTAACCGGTAATTAAAGAATCACGTGACTCACACGTGATTATCCTCTCCCTCTTATCCCATAATCAGAGGCCAAGCCCAATCAACATCCATGCGCGATTCTTGCATCCCTGCGCGAGAGACGAGTGAAGAGAACGAATGGGGAGGGAATATCTTCAATTTCTTGAGTACTGAACAATAATGAATTCAGTGAGTGGTTCATCTTCTTGGACCTGCAACTCGAATAGAGAGGTTGTGCGTACTTGCCATCACAAGATAGAGCCGAAATTGTGAACGGTAAAGAGCGATCCAAACATTGGAAGAAAATTTTATGACTGCTCGCTATGGCCTGTAAGTATCTCTGCTTTATAAACTTTTCATTAGTTTTCATTGGATGAAAATATTAGTTTTAAATAAAAACATTAGGGTTTATAATTTTGAATGCTCTGAATTATATCAAAATTATATGCTCGCTATTATTGCTTTAAACATTAGGGTTTATGCAAAACATTGAATTGTTTAGTTTTAATGATGACTCTTTCTGTCATAAGTCATTTTCACTTGAAGTAATGCTAAACATTTTGAGTAGAATACAGATTGTAATGACAATTGATGGATAGTCTACCCGGGGGGTAGCTTATCCGAGGGGTTATTACGGGGAATAACTAGAGAGAAGTCAAAGCAAGTAAGTAGAGAGGGAGAGTATATTAGAAATGTATTCAGCGTTTTTAGCGTCTTGTGTCTTGGTTACAAATGGGGAAATGAGGTGCTATTTATAGTAGCAATAAATGTCAGTCAGGGACACGTGTCAAGCATTCATTGGCCGAGGGGTCACCTCAACTGGCTGGCGCTGGCAACCGCATGTGGCCGCATTAAATGCGGCTGTTGGATGTGACGTCGTACTTGGTACGGTGATCTATACGCATGTGGAGCGGATATCATGTCGGAAAAGGTGCCCTCGGCTGTAGAGGACTAGCCGAGGGTTCCGAGTACCGGGGACCTCCTTAGCGCCGAGGGCTCTAGGTGCCGAGGGCTACTGATTTTCGTCATTTTCTCCCAGTAACCTTGTTTTCCTGTGTTGACCCTCCTATGAGAATTAGGGCCTTCGGCCAGGGGGGTGAAGGCACCCCTGGTGCGCATTGTGGGCTGCCTGGTACCTTGGGCGCCGTGATTTGGGCCTGTTGTGCTTCCTGAGCCTATTGGGCCTTTATTGGAGTAGTAGGAGTCTGTGGGCCGGGGGTTCCCGGGCCATATACTCCATCAGGAGTCCCTCACTCCTTTTGCCGAAAGGTACTTGAGGAAAAAGGAGTAATTGTGTTTGTCCTCTGCCGTTGTTCCGTTGTGGTTTGTAGAGTTGTGGGTAGTTTGTTGTTTGTTTATTCTGGCGAGGGCAGTCCCTCAGTTACCCACATGTCGGGACTTGAGGGGGCATGTTTATGATTTTTGTGATTTTCCCGAGGGGGTCCTCCAGTCCCCCACTCCTTGAGGCACTTGCAAAGTGGTGAAAAGGAGTAGAGTAATCATGTTGCTGTATTGGGCCGAAGGCTGACGCTTTTCGTTTCATTTTGGGGGTATGCCTCGTTAAAAACCTCATTAGGAAAAACCCTGTGGGAAAAAATCCTAATGAGGGAAAAAGAGTGCACCGAATTCCCCAACGATGAATCGAAAACGTGAAGCCCTGGTTCGAAATGGAGTATAATGCTGATGCTGAAGGCTATCCTTGTTCTGAGGGCTCATGTGCTGATTAGCCGGAGGCTTGCTGTTGATATCCTGGGAGGTGCCGAAGGGGAGTCCCTCAATCTGGGGATCGAGGGCATAATGAATGCGGGTAGTAGTTGAAGTGTTACCGGGGTGTCCCCTGTTTGTTGATTAGTTGGTGAGGATGGTATCCGAGGGCTCCCGTTACATGTGTGCCGTAGGCTATCCGTCAATGAGGCGTACTCCCCGGGGGCTACCCGGTCCTCAAAAGTGCTGAGGGGGGATCCCCGAGGGGTGGGCCTGTCATGAAGCCGTGGGCTTCTGAAGGAGTGAGCCCGAAGGCATCTGTTATGTAGTGTGTGGGGCACAAACCGGGAGCGTCTCTGGGCAAGTGTACCCGGGGGCTCTTCTTGATGAAGTGGAGTGAAGTAAAAAGCCCGAAGGCTGGTTCCTTGGTTGATGAAGGAGTGGGCTGCTGAATTTAGCCGGAGGCTCCCAGAATATAGCCGTTGGGAATATAGCCGTTGGAATACCTAACGTCAAAATATAGCCATTGGGGGGGGGGGCTTCCACGTGGTGTGCGCTCGTTGGCTGCCCGTGGGCGTGTGTCACCGATTGGGCGAAACCACGGTTTGTAATGATGGCAGTTCAACCGGAGGCCCGGTTTCCAGGCCCAAGCCCGGATCCAGACGCCTATAAATACCCCATGGCCGGGCACCACTCCTCCTGTGCGATCATTTGTTAGCGAAGTTCTGCCGGATTTTTTTCTAGAGAGAGAAACACTGCCCTCGATCTAACTCCTGTTTTAAGGTCAGTCCCCACTTGTCCTTCTCCCTTCCTAGCTAGTTGTCTTAGCGGCCTTAGATTTTAGGAGTTGTAACTTAGAACACTTAGTGTTTCCGAGCCCTCGACCCAGTGGAAAGATGTCTTCCCAAAGTGACTCTCAGGACATATCGAGGGATCCCTCGATGGAAGAGGAGAGCTTCTCGGATGCGGGGTCCTCGAGCGAGCAACCCTCAGCCCAGGAGGATGTCGCGATGGCGATGGAGGTGCAGAAGGAGTTGGTGGCTGAAGTTGAAGCCGAGGGCTTCGAGCAAGAGGCGGAGGATGAAGAGCTTGCCCTCGCCGTACAGGTTGCAGATGAGGAGGAAGAGAAGGAGAGGATGAGGGTGACAGTGGCTGTCCTTCCCCCTCGAGGTGCTGGTGAGGCAGGGAGCTCTCGGCCCTTCAACCCGACGCCGATAAGAGTGGCCCCCGGGAAAAAACAGGAGAAGAAGAAAACTGCTCCCAAGAAGAAGTGTGTTGTTGCTGATCAAGGGAAGCCCATAGATGTGCCCGAAGGGTACTCCTGGCTGAATACTGCTGCCCTCGAGATAGGGTCGAAGGCTGACAGGGAAGATCTGTACGTGACTCAGCTGCACGTGGGGCCTTCCGTTGTGGTGGTGGTGCCAGGCCCTGATGATGTGCTTTCCTGGGCTCCCGAGGGTTGCATCGCCGTGCACATCCTGTCGGTATCAATGGGGCTCCGGTTCCCCCTGCACCCATTCCTTCGGGAATACCTTCGGTATGTGGGTTTGGTCCCCTGCCAGTTGACGCCTAACAGCCACTCCTACGTGGTGGGCTTCCTGAACCTCTGCCGGGCTCGAGGGGTGACCCCCAGCCTGTACTTGTTTTTTCAGAGCTTCAACCTCTGCCGAGGGGGTCACGCGAACGCCGAGGGCTTCGCCAATCTGCAACAGGTAGCCCGGTGGAAATTATTCACAGAAGCGCCCTCGTCCAACAAAGGCTGGAAGGAGCGGTGGTGCTATGTTAGGATTGCCGAGAGCCCCTTTCCGATGGAACTTCGGGATCGCTTCCGTCGGCATCCGAAGGTTGGGAATTCTGCTCTGGAGAAGGACGGCTTGATAATAGCCAAGATCCCGGAGGGTCGTACGAAGCAAGTGTCCATTAAGGACTTTACTGCTGACAAGGAGCTTTTCGCCCTCGGCTTCCACAGATATCGCTTCCTCGGTGAGACAGACGAGAAATACTCTGTGTTGGCAGGAGGTAGTATCCAGAAGAAGGACCCCTCGGTCCAACCGCCTGTGGAAGCCTTCTTTCAGAGGGAGACTCCGGAGCCCTCTGCTGCGGAGGGAGTTACCGGGGTGGCCGAGGGGGCCACCAAAAAGAAAAAGGGGAGCAAGGCGGTTGAGCCCCCTGCTAAGAAGCAGAGGGGTACAGGGGGCACTGTCGGCCAGGATGCCCCTTGGTGATCATTGAGGATCGCCCTTCTCCGGATCCCCCGGTTGGTGCTGCGACGACCGCTCGACCCGATCTTCCCTTGGGAAGCCTCCCCCGGGAGATTCTGCAGCTTTCTTTGGCCCCGGGGGCTTCTGTGCTACGCGGCTCAGCAGAGCCGAAGGCCTTCCTGAGGGGGATGACCTCGGCGATGGACAAGGCTGCCCTCTCGACTTATGATGATGCGTCCCTCGAGAACAAGATCCTTCGATCTTCGTTAGCTGTAAGTTTCTTCCTTAGCTCTTGTGTTTAACCTTTAATGCTCTTTCCATACTAATTTGACCCCTCCTCCTGTTGTTTATCAGGCTTGTGTAGCCCTCGGGGAGCATGCACAGAGGCTCGAGCAATGGCGCCTCCAGTAAGCGAAGCAGGATCGGGAGATGAAGGAGCTCATCCTGAAGAACTCTGATGCTGTAAAGCAGATGGCCTTGCTGGAGGAAGATCTCCGGAAAGCTGCCGAGGGCGCTGAGCTGAAGGCCAAGGCTGCCGTGGAGGAGGCCAGGCTTGAGGCAGAGAGGGCTGCTAAGAAAGCCGCCGAGGAGGCAGAGCTTGCCAAGGCCGAGGCCGTCGCCAAAGCCCGAGAGGAAGCTATTGCCGCATTCATGGCCGAGGGCTGGAAGGCCGAAGATAGGCAGCAGTGGGTGGCGTCGGTCGTGGAGTCATCGGTAGATGACTGGGTGAAGGGCCCCGGGGGAGACTGGATGGCGGAGAGGGGAGACAGTTATTATCAAGGGGGTGAATTCTTCACCCAGCACCTAGTGTACCGGAGGCTCGCCAGGAACTTCCAAGTCTCCCTCGAGGAATTTGACCCCTCGGCGTATGGTCTTCCTCCTTTGCAGCCAGATGTGAGAAACCCCCTCCCCCCGGGCGAAGAGAGGCCTGTGATCCACGACTCCATGATGATGGGGGGATCCGGTGATGGTGATGCCGAGGCTGCCATCGGGGAGGAGGTCACCTCGAAGCCCGCCGAGGAGGCAACAACTGAAGGAAATATTTGTACTCAGTAGTTTTTGAACACCCTTTTTTATGTAATGGATATTGTATGCCCTCGGCCTCGACCCATTTGTAATGTACACTTGAATTTTCTTTCTTTGATGAATGAGTACGTGCCTTCGGGCTTTTTGTACATAATTCGTTCCCTTTGACTGTTGTTCTTTGAATGTATACCCTCGTTCTTTCTGAATGTATGCCTTCGTTTTTCTGAATGTATGTTTAGGACTTAGAATATATTCTTCCAAGTATAGTATCTCTCGTAGCCCACAGCTACTAGGCCTATTTAGCCAATTGAACCTTTCACCGAGGGCACAATGTTCAGGACTTAGAAATATTTCTAAGTGTTTGTTCATCTGTTGGCCCCCGGCCGGTTCCTTCCCTCTGGTTCTGTGTAGCCCTCATGAGATAACCGGAGGCGAGGTGCTCAGGACTTAGAAAATTTTTCTAAGTGTTTGAATACAGTTTAGCCTTCGGTAGTCGGGTACCCTTCGCTGGCTGGATATATGACCGAGGGCCTAGAAATAGTTAGGACTTAGAATATTTTTCTAAGTATACCTTTACCAAGTCTTCAACCGTATGGGCCCTCGGGCTGCATGGAGATTTGACCGAGGGTCCAAATATGTAGGACTTAGAAAATATTTCTAAGTGTATTTTCATCAAGCTTTTGACTGTGCGGCCTCTCTGGCTGTATGGAGATTTGACCGAGGGTCAAAAACTTTTGGGACTTAGAGATGCTTCTAAGTGTAGTTTGTATGAAGGAGGAGCCTTCGGGGTGAATGTGAGGACCTTGTCTCAGATGCGCCCTCGGCTGGCTGGTGGCCCCACAGGGGCCAAAGTATTTAGGACTTAGATTATTTCCTCTAAGTATCTCCTGCTGCTGGCCTTCGGGAGGGGACCCTTCGGCTGCATACGTTGTAGTTTTAGGATAGTTTCCTTTGCCTTGTAATGTTGACTCGTGACAACAAAGAGCCTTCGGTTGTTTGTTATATCCCCTCAGCATGTAGTGAGGTGCCGGAGGTGATTCTTGATTTGGTTTGGCCACATCTGATAGCTTTGTCATATAGTACCCTTCGGGGACGTTTTGAGTTGTTGTTGGCTGAGCCTGCCATGTTTTGTAGTATTTGAGCCTTCGGTTTTAGGTATAGCCGGAGGCAATCCTTGAGTGGACTTAGCCATTTGTTGATGATGTCTGTGTTGAATGGTATCCTTGGTACTCATGAGCGTCCAGGTACCGAAGGCGTTCCCTTGGGGAGCCCTCGGTATGTTTCCGTGAATTGTAGGAGTGATGTATTCATTGAATTTTCACCGAGTCTACTCCCCTTCACCACCCCATTTTTTTTTGAGTAGTGAAGGGAAGGCTTCAAGAAACTTGGTTTCTTGGTAAGGCTTGGCCTATCGGGAGGTAACAGAATACACCATTAGCTCCCCCCTCGGGTTAACCTTCCGAGTTCCGAGGGGATCGAGGGTCGTTTCCTGGGTACAAGATATGGTGGTCTATAGCTTGCCTCCCCTTGGGGGATGGCGCGGAAAGCGCCTCAGTTTTGAAAGTCATCCCCTCGGCGCTAGACATAGTCCGTGGCCTGCCACACCCTTGGGGTGGTGGCGCGGGGAGCGTTTCGGTTTGGAAGTCGAATCCTGGGCATTTCTCGTGCCTGTCATACCCTTGGGGTGATGACGCGGAAAGCGTTCCTTTTTTGAAAGTCGAATCCTGGGCATTTCTCGTGTCTGTCATACCCTTGGGGTGATGACGCGGAAAGCGTTTCAGGGAAGGGTTTTCATTTGCACGCTGGTTGCAAATGACCGGGGGCACTACGTGCTGCCGGCACCGAGAGGTGGCGCCTTCGGTATAGGCGTCCTCGAGGGGTACGGCTTTAGAAACAACACTTGGTGTTTGTTCCGATTTACGGCCCCCAGTACTTGGTACCGAGGGGTCTTCTGTGAAAACACTTGGTGTTTTTTCTTATTTATCGCAGGTGATTGTGTCGTCTACCCTCGGTACTTGGTACCGGGGGGTCTTCTGTGGGAACACTTGGTGTTCCTCCTTTACTTATCGCAGTTGATTGTGTGGTCCACCCTCGGTACTTGGTACCGAGGGGTCTTCTGTGGAAACACTTGTTGTTTCTTCCCATTTGTTGAAAGTTGTCAGTGGTGTGTCCCCCCGGCACCGGGTGCCGAGGGGTCTCTCTTTAAGGACAGTTGGTACTTCCTTTTTGTTGTAGGTGATGGTATTGTCTTCCCTCGGCACTTGGTGTCGAGGGTTCTTCCTTGGTGTAAGGCCTTGGGCCAGGGGGTGATATGAGGGCTTGGCCCTTCGTAAGAATCCTGTTCCATGTTCTTGCTGTCTTCAAAATGCCTTTGTTCTTCAGAATTTTTAGGCCTTGGGCCGTGAAATAATACATTCACTAGTTATGAGGGCTCGGCCGCTCTGATGTTATTGATAAAATTTAACTAAGTGATGTACATTCCAGTGCCTAGGGACTTCAGTCCCATTAGGGCGTCTTAGCTTGTAAGCTCATGGTTTGATGATGGCTGCCACGATGTAGGGGCCCTCGAACTTTGGTGCCATCTTTCCGCCCTCGGTTGGTTGGCTAGCTTCCCTTCTTCGAAGGACATAGTCCCCTACTTGGAATTCCCGGGAGCGGACCTTGGCGTCAATGTAACTCTTCACTTGCCTTCGGTAGTTTTCTGCACGTATGAAGGCTTGCTCTCGGCGTTCTGAAATAAGGTGGAGGTCGAGGGCCATATTGGCGTCGTTGGCCTCTGGGTCGTACTGTGTGACCCTTCGGGTTGGAAGAGGTACCTCAGTGGGGGCCTTGGCTTCAAATCATTAGCAAAGGGAGAAGGGTGTCTCGCCAGTTGCCCGCCGAGGGGTGGTACGGTAGGCCCATAAGATGTTGTGGAGATCTTCTACCCAGCCACCCCCTCAGCCTCTAGTTTCTTCTTCAGGCCTTCGAGCAAGGTCCTGTTGGCGTTATCCACTTGACCATTGCCCTGGGGGTAGGCAACGGATGAAAAGGTGTGTTTGATGCCCCATGCCTCTAGGAGGGCACAGAAGGGGGCTGCCTCGAACTGAGTCCCGTTGTCGGAGATGATTTGATGAGGGACGCCAAACCTGGTGAGGATGTTTTTTAGAACAAAATGTCGGCACCTGGCCTCAGTGATGCTGGCGAGGGGCTCAGCTTCCACCCATTTTGGTGAAGTAATCGACGGCGACAATGATGTACCTGTTGTTGGAGGTACCCCTCAGCAGAGGGCCCACAAGGTCTATGCCCCATCGAGCGAAGGGTATGGATGTGCTGATGGGGGCATAGTTGACCGCTGGCCTGCCGGGGTCTTTCTGGAAGTGTTGGCATGCGGAACACCTTCGGGCAAGATCTGCACAATCCCGGCCCATTGTGGGCCAGAAGTAGCCCTGGATTATTAGCCTTCGGGACATGGAGAAGGGTCCCTGGTGAGCTGAACAAGTGCCACTGTGCACCTCCTCCATCGCCACTTCGGCTTCATCTTGATGAAGGCATCGAAGTAATGTCCCGTTGTAGGACCTCTTGTAAAGCCTTCCGTCTTCGATAATGTGGCTGGGGGCCCTCAGCTTTGCTAGTTTAGCGCGGGCCTCGTCCCCGGGTAGTTGCCCTGTGGTGATGAAGGTGACAATGTATGAGATCCAGTCACTTTGCCTTTGTTGTATATGCATGATGGGGCTAACGTGTATGCTAGAGAGGCTGAGTTCTTCCACTTTGGCGATCATTGAGATATGCTCAGGAGATTCTGCCGAGAGCTTCGATAAAATGTCGGCCTCAGAGTTTTGAGCCCTTGGTATTTGAGTAAGAGAGTGTGCCTCAAATACCTTAAGCAACTCCTTGGCCGCCTCCTTGTACTGTCTCATTCTCCCTTCCTTAGCTTCGTACTCCCCGGAGATTTGGCCGACGACTAACTTGGAGTCGCACTTGACGTGAATTTGTCGGGCCTTCATGTTAGCTGTCAGCCGAAGGCCACAGAGGAGGGCCTCGTATTCGGCTTCATTGTTAGAGACTTTGAAGGAGAAACGGACCGCGTAATAGGTCCGGAAGCCCTCGGGTGAGATGAGAACCACCCCTCCTCCACATGCTTTGGCGGCGGAGGAGCCATCGGTGTAGAGGGTCCACCAATCATCTGAGGGGGCCGAAGGCTCTTCGTCCACGGCTGATCTCGCCGTACATTCCGTCACGAAGTCCGCTAGGGCTTGGCCCTTGACGGCGGGCCTAGGACGGATGTCGATGTTGTATTGGCTCAAGAAGACAGCCCATTTCACCATTCGGGAGGAGCTGGTGGGGCTCCTCATCAAAGCGCCGAGGGGTAGGTGAGTGAGGACTTGGACCGGGTGAGCTTGGAAGTAATGGCCCAATTTCTTGACGGTCCACACGATAGCCAATACCGTTTTTTCCACAGGGGAGTACCGGAGTTCCGCTTCCCTGAGGGTCTTGCTAACATAGAAGATGGCATGTTGGATGCCATCCTCTTCCCGGATGAGCACTGAGCTAATGGCCGCCGGGCTAACACCCAAGTAAAGGTACAGGATCTCCCCCACCTTGGGCTTAGAGAACACAGGGGGCGAAGATAAGTACCGTTTCAGTTCCTCGAAGGCCTCCTGACATTCTGAAGTCCATTGGAAACCGGCGGTCTTCCTCATGATCTGGAAGAAGGGTAAGGACTTCTCCGCCGATTTTGATAAGAAGCGATTGGGGGCTGCCAGGCGGCCCGTCAACCGTTGGACCTCCTTTACGTTGCGTGGGGGCTCCATGTTGATGATGGCATGGATCTTCTCGGGGTTGGCCTCGATACCCCTTCGGCTCACCATGTAGCCCAAGAATTTGCCCCCCTGGACGCCGAAGGTACACTTCTTTGGGTTCAGTCGAAGGCTAAACTTCTGCATGATGGCAAAGATCTCCCTCAGGTCATCAGCATGGTTTGCTGATTGCTTGCTCTTGACGATCATGTCGTCAACATACGCCTCCATGGTGCACCCTAGGACAGCTTGGAATACCCTGGCCACCATCCGAGTGTAGGTGGCACCTGAGTTCTTTAGGCCGAAGGCCGTGACAAGGCAGCAGAAGATGCCCTCGGGAGTCATGAAGGCTGTTTTTTCAGCGTCCTCCTCATGCATGTATATTTGATGATTTCCGCGGAATGCGTCGAGGAATGACATGATTTCACACCTCACGGGTTCATCCACAAGTTGGTCAATATTTGGCAAAGGAAAGGGGTCCATGGGACACGCCTTGTTGAGATCCAAGAAGTCCACGCACATGCGGAATGAGGGCGGTTTCTGTGCGAGGACTACGTTTGCCAGCCATGAGGGGTACTTCACCTCCTTGATGTGATTGATAGAGAGGAGCATGGTGACCTCCTTCTTCACAAATTCCCTCCTCTCGGCCGAGAGGGGTCTCCTCCGCTGCTGTACTGGTTTGGCCGAAGGGTCCACCGAGAGGCGGTGGGTGATGACCCTTCGGCTGATCCCCGGCATGTCCTCCGGCCCCCATGCAAAAACAATGGAGTAGGCGCGGAGGGCGCTGATGATGCCGGTCTTCAGGTCTTCGGGGAGCTTGGCTCCAATCTTCACCACTCTCTCCGGCTTGGCCGGATCGAGCGCGAAGTCTTCTATCTCCTCGGCCGGTTCAGCCCTCGGCCTCCTTTCTTCCGCTTCCACAGTTCCGGTGATGGTGTCAACGCGGAACTCCATCTTGCTAACCTTTTTTGGTATTTGGAGGTAACAAGCGCAGGCAAGTTTTTGGTTTCCCCTTGAGTAACCGATTCCCCCCTCGAATGGGAACTTAAGGCAGAGGTGCCTCATGGAGATCACGGCTTCGAGATCCTCGAGGGATGGCCGGCCGAGGATGATGTTGTGGGCGCAGTCGATGTTGACGACGACGAACTCCACTTCGAGCTTGGCTCTATGGAGGTCGTCGCCGAAGATTACCAGGAGTGTTATAACTCCCTCGGAATCAATGGTGTCGCCGGTGAAGCCGGCAAGAGGGGTCTTGATGGGCCGAAGGGACCCCCTCTCCAGATGCAGCTCTCTGAAGGTGCTGAGGTACATTACATTGACGGAGCTGCCCGTGTCAATGTAAGTTCTGTGAATAATAGTGTCGTTGATCTCTATGCGGATGACGAGGACATCCCTGTGTGGGGAGGATACTGGGGGGAGGTCAGCGTTAGTGAAGATGATGGGTTCCTCCCTCAGCCGCTTTACCGGGGCATATGAGTGACTTCCCCCACGTAAAGTGATTGAGCCCACTTCTTTCGTTGACTCGTAGAATCACCCCCGGTATTTCCCCCCGTGATCATGAGGATGTGGCATTTCTTTTCTTGGTACCGGGGGTACTCCTCCTCCTCTTCCTCCAGATTTCCAATCTCCCTCTTCTTGCCGAGGGGGATGGTGTTGGGGTTGACCCATGCCTTTGCTTTCGCCGTCTGCCCTCAAGCAGGCCCTTGGTGAGGGGGGCCCTGTTGCTGAGGGCCCTGAACAAACTGGGACAGATGGCCCGCTTGTATCAATCTCTCGATGGCCGTTTTTGTCTGATGGCAATCATCGGTCCTGTTCCCCTGGTGTCGGTGGAAACGACAGTAGGGGTAGTTTGGATTGATGGCAAATACTTCCGAGGGCGTGCGTGAATCTCGCTCCACGAGGCCCCTTTCCTCAGCAAAATCAAGAATAACGCTGACGGGGTGCGTCAAAGGTGTACGAGGGTGTTCCAGGAGGACAGGTTGTGCCCAAGCCCTCGGGTTCCCCTTGTAGCCTCCCTCGGGCTTGGTTTGGCCATGCCGGGGGCGATCACCGGAGGGGGTAGAATCCTAAGGATGATTGCGGGGAGCCCCCGGCCCCCGGTTACCTTTGTCGTCTGGCCGAGGGCGTTGCTGATCCGGGACGTGGTGGCACTTCTCCACCTCCTCGGCTTCGGCGTACCGGTCCCCCCACTGTAGGGCCCTTATATAATCGCGGGGGGGGGGGGGGGGTCGACGATGAGGGTCCTCGAGAAGTTCCCGGGGCGGAGTACCGTTTGGACGAGGGCCAGGAGGGTCCCGTCGTCAGCGCCATCAATTTTATCAGCCTTCGTTCTCCAGCGCTCCAGGAAGTCCCGAAGGGTTTCCTCCTTCCTCTGTCTTACCGTTAGCAAGTGGGAGAAGTGTTTTCTTGTGCGGTGCCTTCCCGCAAATTGCGTCAAGAATCGCTGGGCGAGTTCTTGCCATGAGTCAATGCAGCCCTCGGGCAATCGATTGAACCATTCGTAAGCCGCCCCCCCTTAAGGTGGAGAGGAACCAGCGGCACAAATATTCATCCGATGCCCCCACCATCATCATCCTGTTTTGATACCTGCTGTAGTGCTCTTGGGGGTCAGTCTTTCCGTCGTAGGGCTTGATGAGCTACCCTCGGTATTTTTCCGGGATCCGGGCCGCCAATACCCTCGGGGTGAATGGCGTCCGGGTCCGGAGCTGTATGGTGGGTTCCCATGAGCCCTCGGCTATCTTCTTCTGCATTTCCTCCATCTTGGCCAACATCGCCTCATACTTGAGGTCTGCGTGAGGGGAGGAAGTGGCGGTGTGTGCTTTGGTGGCCTCCATCTCGTCAAGCCGGCGCTGGAGGGCCGCAATGATTTCGTCCCGGGGGTCCTTCGGGAGAGCCTCCGCCTCCTGCGAATGGACCCGGACTGAGTGGGCCTGGTTGATTTGGTGGTGGGCGTCGTTGGCATGG
This sequence comes from Cuscuta europaea, assembly GCA_945859875.1. Classification (NCBI taxonomy): domain Eukaryota; kingdom Viridiplantae; phylum Streptophyta; class Magnoliopsida; order Solanales; family Convolvulaceae; genus Cuscuta; species Cuscuta europaea. The sequence goes on along the minus strand of CAMAPE010000080.1, from coordinate 11,653,440 downwards.
AGAGGTGCCTTGCCTTTGTCCTGAGGGGGACGCCTTTCATTGGCCCTGGAGACGGACCCGCCACTTTCCTGAGGCCTTTGGAACGCCTTCCCCCCTCGGCGGTCTTGGACCCCTCGGCGGTCTTGCACCCCTCCGAGTCTCTCGAGGGTGGAGGTCCGGGGCTATTCTTTGTTCACGTTGTGGCGGTCCCGGGACTGGACTTCCTGGGAGGCCGTATCTTGGGCCACGACCCCCTCGGAGTTCCCCATCCAGAGGACCGGGTTACCGAGGGGTCGTGGATGAGGGGGAGGCATAATATTCTCCCCCACCTGAGGTTGGAGGGGAACCAAAGTGCCGAAGGCACCCGGGTTCTGGGTGAGCGTCTGGATGAAGGCGAAGAGCGCCGATTGCACGTCGATTGTGATGACCGGAGGGCTAATTTGATTCTCGCTCTGGTCCTTCTTCTTGGCCTCGATGCCGAGGCGGGCATCGGGGGCATTTTGTTGAATCTGCTGGCGTAGGTCGACAGCCGTCTGGTCCAACCCGGCGATGACGCCGCCCCCGGGAGCCCTGTTAGAGGCTTCGGGGACGTCGACCTTACCGAGGGCCAGGTTCCTGTCCTCCACATTCTTGGAGTTGGCACGAGTTGTTCTCATCATTTCAGCTAGGTGTTTTGTGTTTGGTCGAGGGGGAGGGTTTCTTACTTGATTGTTCGACCTCTCAACGAGAGCACCAAATGATGGATAGTCTACCCGGGGGTAGCTTATCCGAGGGGTTATTACGGGGAATAACTAGAGAGAAGTCAGAGCAAGTAAGTAGAGAGGGAGAGTATATTAGAAATGTATTCAGCATTTTTATCGTCTTGTGTCTTGGTTACAAATGGGGAAATGGGGTGCTATTTATAGTAGCAATAAATGCCAGACAGGGACACGTGTCAAGCATCCATTGGCCGAGGGGTCACCTCAACTGGATGGCGCTGGCAACCGCATGTGGCCGCATTAAATGCGGCTGTTGGATGTGACGTCGTACTTGGTACGGTGATCTATACGCATGTGGAGCGGATATCATGTCGGAAAAGGTGCCCTCGGCTGTAGAGGACTAGCCGAGAGCTCCGAGTATCGGGGACCTCCTTAGCGCCGAGGGCTCTAGGTGCCGAGGGCTACTGATTTTCGCCGTTTTCTCCCAGTAACCTTGTTTTCCTGTGTTGACCCTCCTGTGAGAATTAGGGCCTTTGTTTTCCTGGTGCGCATTTTGGGCTGCCTGGTACCTTGGGCGCCGTGATTTGGGCCTGTTGTGCTTCCTGAGCCTATTGGGCCTTTATTGGAGTAGTAGGAGTCTGTGGGCCGGGGGTTCCCGGGCCATATACTCCATCAACAATGATGACAATGATGTGCAATATCTCGTTTTGATTGTAGAATGCAGATTGTCATTTCTTTGAATGGTGTGAGGACACTGATGTGCAATATGATGTCCAAATAGTGAAAGATAAAGATCTACAATGATGCGGATTTTTAATCAAAACCCGGTCGGGTATTTACCCATACCCGGTCGGGTGTCACCTTTGTCTTGGCGGTCAACGCCCGTTTGACCGCCCAAACGAAGTCCGATTAACGTGAAATTTTATACACATGTACTTCTTGACGTCCTTGATCCAAAAATATCATTTTGGTTCCCTGGAACATCATACATAATATGTTATCACACTTTTAATCATCAAACCTACATAACATGCTTTTCAACTATGTTTTATGTATAATCATGGCATAAGCAAACACTTGGTTATCTTTAATCATTACATAAAACATATCCTTGATTACTTTAGGTAATCTCATGCCTCACGCAAAAGTTATAAAGCATAAATCCGTCTTCTCACCTTAATGATGTTTATGAAGTTCTAGTCTTCCCGATTTAGCTCCGGTGAAACTCCGGTGAACTTCGGCGAACTTCGGCGACAATTCCGGCGACCCGTTCAACTCCGTGAAAGTTTCTTGAATACCTTAGGCAAGTTACTAACAAGGTTGTATCATCACAAAACCCATATTAATACAAATAACCTCTAAAAGGTTATTTTCCGGTGAACCGTCCAACTTTGATCTCCGAGTCCCTTTTGGTTGGAAACCAACACTCCAACCCCTCATTCTACACCTCTAAAGGTGAAGAACAAGAATAAGGGTCTATAACATGATTCAGTCAATCATGTGGAAGGATTAGAGAAAAGAAATGGGATTAAAGAATCAATACCTTGATTGCCTATACTTTCCTCTCTTAACCTTCTCTTTTCTCCTCAACTTTGCTCTCTTCTCCCTCCTTTGTTTTTGTGCGAAAATGGGGGTGGAAATGGGGTGTTTTCAGAGTTCCTCTCCCCAGAAATGAAGGCCTGGTTGAATGGGTGTGAGCTGGGGTGATTGAGAATGCCCTTTGGCATTTCTCTCAATGATAGCATGGGAGGGGCCCATGCGATTTATTGCTCCTAGCCTCAATTCAGATTTTTGCTCCTCCCACATCCTTCTTGTGCGGCTCCCCTAGCCAAAATTCAGGCTGAAGTCGTGGGATGGCGTCACTCATGTGGGAGGTCATCCCTTTATGTCATGGTGTGTACAATCGGCCCCGAACGTTATATTTTTCGGACTATTTTAATTATGTTTTATTTTATCGGGTCAGATAAAATACGACACATGTCATCCATCATTATTGAACCTTATAATGAATATACATTCCTCGACTTTAATTTAGAAGTCTCCGAAATTCCTTTTCGGGCTGTTATCTCATAAATTACCGATACTGATAATCGGGTCTCGTCTGACCAACCGGTCAACCCTATACCTTTGCCACGGCCCAAATTGGATATCCACCACCACATGCATATTATCTAGGCCAAGATGAATATAATATGTGGTCCCGATAATATCAGGCGGCCCCCACTCCCGGTGTGGGCCCCACGTGAATTTTACTATTCACGTAAAAGAAATGATAAAATTTTACAATCATGTAAAATGTGTTTACTCATTTCTCAAGGTTCAATACATAATTTAATAAAGTACAATTACTTGGGGGCGGTGTTACACTATTATCCACCGCACCTACATCGATACGGGGAGCTCCGTCAACGTCATGTACCTTGACACATTCAAGCAGCTAAAGCTGGACAAAGCACTGCTCAAGCTGATACGGACACCGTTGTCCGACTTCATCTGGGACTCTATCGACGCTGAAGGCACGATAGTCCTTCCTGTGGAGGTCGACGACGGCTCCCATCGCACTAAGATTGACATGGAGTTCATGATGGTCAACCTCGAGTGCGCCCACAACTTGATATGGGGGCGGCCAACACTAGAGGATCTGGAGGCCATCATCTCCATAAAACATCTGTGCCTGAAGTTCCCTACCAGCTGCGGTATCGGCTACGCCCGGGTGAACCAGAAGATAGCCCGAGCATGCTACCTAAAGCTTACTAAGCCGGCAGCTAGTGCCGGGCAAAGAATAGACACCATCACCGCCATCATCACCAAGGACGAGGAGAGGCCACACGCCGAACTAGCTGATGAGGTCGAGGAGGTCCCCCTGGATACCTCCCGGCCGGAGCGGGTCCTAAAAATCGAGAAGCAACTCCCACAGGATCAACGTGACGGCATCCTCAACGTTCTGCGGTCATATGCAATCATTTTTGCATGGGGACCGGACGATATGCCTGGCATCAGCCGAAAGGTGACCACTCACCGGCTGTCAGTCGACCCCGCCTCCACGCCGATCAAGCAGAAGCGGCGCTACCTCTCGGCCGACAGACGAGACTTCGTCAGGGGGGGGGGGGTTACCATGCTCCTCTCAATCAACCACATCAAAGAGGTGAAGTACCCAACCTGGCTAGCCAACGTCGTCCTTGCCCAGAAGCCGCCGACGTTCAGAATGTGCGTTGATTACACTGACCTGAACAAGGCGTGCCCTATGGACGTGTTCCCTCTCCCCAACATTGATCAATTGGTGGACGAGACGACGGGGTGCGAGCTGATGTCGTTCCTTGACGCCTTCAGGGGGTCCACCAGATATTCATGCATGAAGATGACGCCGAGAAGACGGCCTTCATGATCCCGGAGGGAATTTTCTGCTACCTCGTCATGGTCTTTGGGCTCAAAAACTCAGGCACCACATATACCAGGATGGTAGCCAAGGTCTTCAGAGCAGTCCTCGGCCGGACGATGGAGGCATATGTTGACGACATGATCGTCAAGAGCAAGAAATATACCACTTATGCTGACGACCTCCGGGAGATCTTTGAAATCATGAAGAAGTTCCAGCTCCGCCTGAACCCAAAGAAGTGCACCTTCGGCGTCCAAGGGGTAAGTTCCTCGGCTACATGGTCAGCCGAAGGGGCATTGAAATCAATCCGGAGAAGATACAGGCCATTGTCAACATGGAGCCACCACGGAATGTGAAGGAGGTACAACGGCTGACGGGACGCCTTGCGGCCCTGAACCGTTTTCTCTCGAAAGGTCTCTCCCTTTCTTTCAGATCATGCGCAAGGCAAATTGCTTTAGATGGACGACGGAGTGCCATGAAGCATTTGAGGAACTGAAGCGGTACCTATCGTCCCCTCCTGTGCTTTCTAAACCCAAAGTCAGTGAAACCCTCTTCTTGTACTTGGGTGAGCACGTCGGCCATCAGCTCCGTGCTCATCCGCGAGGATGAAGAGGTACATAAGGCAATTTTCTACGTAAGCAAGACGTTACGGGAGGCCGAGCTCAGGTACTCCCCCATTGAGAAGATGGTATTGGCCATCGTCCATACAGTGAAAAAGCTAGGGCACTACTTCCAGGCCCATGCCATCCACTTCTTAACTCAGCAACCCCTCGGCGCACTCATGCGGAGCCCCACCAGTTCCTCAAGAATGGTGAAATGGGCGATCTTCCTCAGCCAATTCCAGATCGAAATTAAGTCGAGGCCATCCATCAAGGGGAAGGCCTTGGCTGATTTCGTCACTGAGTGCACAACTAGGGAGACGGCCACTACCACACCCAGGCCAGAGCCAGACGAAGCATGGACTCTCTTCATTTATGGTTCATGGGCTGCCAAAGCATGCGGGGGCGTCGTCGTCCTCATTTCCCCTGAAGGATTCAGAGCCTATTATGCCATCCGCGTCAACTTCAGGGTATCCAACAACGAAGCCGAGTATGAGGCCCTCCTCAGCAGCCTCAGACTTGCCCCCGGCCTCAAAGCGCGACACATCAAAATCAAGTGCGACTCCAAGTTAGTCGTGGGCTAGATCAAGGGCTCATACGAGGCAGAGCAGGGGAGGATGAGACAGTACAAGCAGGCGGCCGAGGAGCTGCTCAAGGCATTTGAAACCCATGAGATCACCCAGATCCCAAGGGTGGAGAATGCTGAGGCCGACATCCTCTCCAAGCTCAGCACAGACACTCCAGAGCACATCTCCAAGATAGCCAAGGTCGAGGAGCTGAGCATGTCCAGCATCCATGTCAGCCCGGTCATGTGCATCCAACATCGGCCGGAGGACTGGATCACCGACATCACAACCTTCATCACCTCAGGAGAACTGCCCTAGGACGAGGAGAGAGCCAAGCTAGCCAAACTCAGGGCCCCAAGCTACACCATCGAGAATGGGAAACTTTACAAAAGATCTTACAATGGCACTCTCCTCCGATGCCTGCACCCAAATGAGGCCGAAGTGGCCATGGAGGAAGTCCATTGCGGCATATGCTCCTCACATCAGGGCCCTTTCAGCATGTCCCAGCGTCTCGTCGTCAAGGGCTATTTCTGACCGACGATGGTGCGGGATTGTGCCAATCTTGCAAGGAAGTGTACCGCATGCTAGGTCCTGCAGAAGGCCCTTGGTCGGCCAACCGTCAACTACGCCCCGGTCAGCACCACAATCCCATTCTTAAGATGGGGAATTGACCTGGTCGGCTGCTTGCCCAGGGCCGCTGGCAACAACCGCTACATCATTGTCGCCCGTGGACTACTTCACCAAGTGGGTCGAAGCGGAACCTTTGGCTAGCATTACAGGGGTTAGATGCCAGAGGTTCGTCCACAAGAATATCCTTACCTGCTTCGGCGTCCCGCAGGAGGTAATATCCGACAACGACACCCAGTTCGGGGCTGCACCCTTCCAAGAGCTCCTCCAATAGTGGGGAATCAAGCACCGTTTCTCCTCCGTTGCCTATCCTCAAGGTAACGGACAAGTTGTGAACGCCAACAGAACCATTCTGGAGGGCCTGAAGAAGAAGCTCCAGGACGCAGGAGGCAGCTGGCCCGATGAGCTCCCCAACATTCCGTGGTGCTACCGTACTACACCGAGGAGGGCGACGGGCGAAACACCATTTGCCCTTTGTTATGGCTTCGAGGCAAAGGCACAAACAGAGGTCACTATACCCAGCCTACGGGTGGGGCGGTACGAACATGAGGCCAACGAAGAAAACATGAAGATCGACCTCCACCTGATCGAAGAACGACGAGAGCAAGCCTTCATCCGGGCAGAAACCTACCGGCGCCAGGTGAAATCATACTATGACGCCAAGGTACATTCCCGGGAATTCCAAGTGGGGGACTATGTCCTTCACCGAAGGGAGGCGAGTAAGCCGACGGAAGGTGGCAAATTGGCACTCAAGTACGAAGGCCCATACATCATCAGTGCCTTAGCCAAGCCCGAAACCTACAAACTAAAACACCCGAATGGGTATAATGTACCACGAACGTGGAATGTACATCACTTGGTGATATTCTATCAATAATCCGGGGACGACGTAGCTGGCAAAGTCCTCACCTTCCCACGGGTTGTTGATCGAATGCCACCCTCAGCCTCGAGCCACTTATCAATGAAAGTTGTATTATACTTACTTTTTTTCTAAAAAAGTTCAAGGAAAAGATACTATATTACATCGACCCCTTAGAGCGAAACGCTCAGGAAAGGCCGACAGAGCACACCGTATCGGCCCCTTAGAGCGAGACGCTCAGGAAAGGCCGACGGTGTCCCCTAGATGAGGGGCCTGCAAAGAGCCCGCGTCTTGAAATGGGAAGCTCACCGCGTCGTCCACTCGCGAAATCGCAAGACGACAGGTCTGAAATCATGGTCGAGGTGACAAAAATCCCCAAACTCAGGGATGAGAAACGGCAGCCGTCGGTAACCGACCAAAAGCCTTAGCCCGCGTCATAAATAGGCGACGGAACCTCCCTGAGATTACAGGACGATCCAGTAGGACTCCTTACCGACCGAGGGACTATCGACCCCCTCGGCCGAAGCCTGAAGGAAGGATACCCACTCATCGCTCAAAGTAAAGCGGAAGAAAATAAAAGAGGGACAGCCGAAGGTCCGCGCACTTGCCGGCCTAAAGCGATATCCCCAAAAATAAAAGAGGGACTGCCAAAGGACCGCACACTTGCCGGCCTAAAGCGATATCCCCAAAAATAAAAGAGGGACAACCGAAGGACCGTGCACTTGCCGGCCTAGAGCGATATCCCCAAGCATAAAAGAGGGAATCCGATGGACCGTGCACTAGTCGGCCACGAGTAATAAAAATAAAATCCCCAAAATTGACTAAGTACATATCAGTCAAACGCAAAATGTAAATTTAACACCACCCATCCAAGCCTAGCCTTGGGCAATCCTTGGACGAAGCCTTGCAAACCATCCCAAAGGCACTTGGAAAATTCCCAAGTGGCACCCAGATGGGCGAAACAAGGGTCATCACCCTCACCGGCCACAACAAGGTGAAGCAAGTACACAAGCCGAGGGAGACACTAAGGCGTACAAAGTTAACCACCTATTTCCATTAAAGGAATAGTACGGACGATGCATACACATACAAGTTTCCCAAGATCAAACCCTTTTATCATCAGGCCAATATTATACATCATGGACGAAAGCATTCATCCAAAAAAACTTGGACAAAATCTCCAAGATAAACTCTAGTGGTCGACGAGGGCACGAGATAGACGGCAGGTAGCCAACATGGTCCTCGGGAAAACCACTCAGCCGACCCAAGGGCGAAGCCTGTCATCAGGACACTCCTAAAGGAAGTAACCACCTAAGTCTCTCCAACACTTAGAAAAATTTCCAAGTATTTGGAAAAATTCCCAAAGGGCATCCAGAACGGCCGACAAGGGTCCTGAGGCCGAACAAAGCGCCAAAACCACCACCGTCCACACCAGGATAAAGCAGCTATACTCTAAGCTAAATACTTAGAAGTATTTTCACAAAAAAATGTGGGATGCCAAACATTACAAAGACGAAGAAGACATCTCCCCCTCAGTCGAACAAAGGGCAGGACCCTTCATCGGCCACGACTACATGAAGCACGTTCCTGAGTTCTTATTTGACACTTAGAAAAATTGCAAGTAAAATAAAAGGGGTGGGGAATGACACAAGACGAAGAATGCACAAAGGTAGGAAGCAATGTCTATTTCCATTCATTTGAAATTCATTACATAAGGGGGGCACATCGGCCTTTACAAAAGGAAAGTAACTAGTACAGATACAAAAGTACAAAATGAAGAAGAGCTAGCCGATCAACTCCCCTGACTGGCCTCCTTGGCGGCCTGCTCCACAACGCCTTGTTCGGAGACACCCCCACCACCTTCCTCGGCGGCAACACTTGCGCTGGTTTCGCCCCTAGAGGCAGTAGTATCCCCCAAGACGTCGTCATCGGACCAGTCAGATTCGCCGATGGAGGAAATCAGCACCGGGGCCTGGCTTTCGGAAGGAGGAAGTTTCACCTCCTCCTTTGGGTCCCTCATATTCTTGGGAAGCTTCAAGTGAGTCCGAGCCCATTTTCGGGTAAGCTTCAGCACCTTAAGGCCATGACGCAGCCTCCGGTAGATCAGCCGCTGCATCCCCTGCTGGCCCATGTCGTAATAAACCGACATCTCCCTGTGGAAGTAATCTTGGCCGGTAGGGCAGTTCTGGCCCCAGTCTTCTAGCTGGTCTGCCAAAACCTCGTAGCACCAGGGCCGACGGTCTTTCGCTTTCCAGCCTTCGACCAGAAATTTCTCAACTACGGCATCAACAGCTTTCTCAGCAGCCTTCTCGGCTTCAGCTTGGGCCTTCGCGGCGTCCTCGGCTCGGAGCAGGGCTTCGTCGCGGCCCTTTAGCGCCTCATCTTTTACCCTCAGGGCGTCGTCCCTATCGGCCGCCACCTGATGGTGGGCCACGTCGGCTTCATCCGCCCTCTTCTTCAGGGCCTCTACTTCGCTCCGGAGCCGATCCAGGCAGGCCATGGCCTCCTCGGCCGAAGCAGCTTTCTGCTCAGCCTCTATCAGCGAGCAATCTCTTGTTCCTGGCTCTTATGGCTCTCCATCAGCATAAGGGCCCCCCTGCAATGAATGGAAAGGTTAAAACGATGCAGATACTCACTACAACAAAAGGCAAAAAAAAAAGTAAAGTACAAGGAACTTACTTGGACGATGAGGTCCATCCCACCGTCATAAATCCTGATGGGGCCAAGCTTCTTCAGATAAGCCCGGTCCTCGACCGGGACGGCTTGAGCAAGCACATCGTGGCCGTCGACGGCGTCGTTGAAAACGTCACCCTTTATAGGGTACTTAACCTCCAGCTTATAGGTCCCGACGGCAAACTCCTTCCCGGCCCTCTTCTTCCAGGAGTCCTGACCGATAGGGGTGGCTGGGACATAGCAGTCAACGAAGGGGCAGAAACCATGTGGACAACAACAATGGCATTGGAACCCCCATCATCTTCAGCCGGCGTAGTCAAAGCCTCGACGTCAGCTTCGGTCGAAGGAGAAGCCCTCTTCGTCTTCTTTGAAGGCTGCATACCAGCCTCGGTCAGCTTCTTCTGACCGTCATCCACTGACCACTTTTTCTTCGGTTGGGTGGGCGGTTTCTTCGTCGCATCTGAGCTCGGCTGCGCACCACTCACAGCGGCCAGCTTCGCGGCCTCCTTGGTGGCCATCTCCTCCTTCGCTTTCGCCTTAGCTAGGGCCATAACGGATCTGCGGTCCATTACAAAGTCTGCATAACAAAAAAACAGTTAGCAAAGAGGGAAAACCAAATGAAAACAAGGACGTCGAGGAGGGTATTACCATCAGCTTCAGCGGGCATGCCTAAATCCGGGCCATCGGCCTCCTCAAAAGTGGTGGTCATCCTCGGCCATATCTCGGTGTCACTCTCCTTGTCGCCGCACACAAAGTACCTCATAAAGTCGATGGAGGTCATTTTGTACTCCGTAATATATTCTTTCACACTCCTCGGCCCTCCCTTCAAGAATGTTGTCACCTGGGCATCTAAGATGCTACTCTTCGGCACATCATGGAGGTTAAATCTCCCATCATGGTCGACGGAGGGAAATTCGGTGCCACCCTCGCCCAAGGACACAAAGACGAACTTACTCTTCCAGCCATGAATGGACGAAGGAAGATCGGTGAAGGACCTCCTGTTCTTTATCTGTTGGAGGGTGGCGTAACAGGCACAATTCTTGTGGCTCCCTCGGCCGATCTGGTACAAATTCATAAACAGGGCCGTTGTCGGCCTAAAGTCCAACTCATCACAGCGAAGGAGGAAGCCGATGATGAGTGAGTAGCTGTTCGGAGTCAACAAGGCCGGAGGGAGACCCACCATGTCCAAGTACTCCGTGATAAATGGATGGAGGGGAAACCTAAGCCCCTTGGCAAAGCTCATACGGTATACTCCAAAGTACCCCAGCGGTGGATTCAGCATGTGATCCGTCGGCTTAGGGGCCCTAACCCTTCCATACGGCCCACATACATCTGGGCCACCAAGTAATCAGTCGCGCTGCTCTCCGGCTTGATCAGGTAGATGTTCGTGAGGTCCAGGTAGGAATAACCTGGACCCTTCTTCGGTCGACGCCTTCTCGTCGGGGCGGTCCCCTTAACGGCAGAAACCGGCTTCGGGCAGGGAATTGTAGCTGAGGTAGACACTTCATCCACGGCGCGGGGGACCACTACGTCCTCACCTTCAGACGACGAGGCGGCTTCTTCGTCTTCACCCTCACTGTCGTCCTGCTCCCCTGACTTGAAGGAGCTCAGGTCCTCTATCTCCTCGCAACACTCCTCTACTACCCGGTAGTCAAGGGACTTAACGGAGGCTTCATCGTCATATGGGTAGTACTCATCGTCCAAAGGTTTCATCATAACGACTAGCCAAAGCCTAGAGGGGATTACTTTGGATCTAAGGGTGATTTTTTACTAACACTAGATCAAGGCCCTAGGAAAGCAAAGTATGCAAGAAATCGGAGGAAAGTGTGATGAAATGCCCTTTGAATGTTTGAAGTTTTGAAGAACACTCGAATAGCCTTTATCTCTCTAGAATTGGGCAGCACTTCGTTATCTCAAGAATGCAATGGGGAGCTTCTTCGGAGGGAGGGGGTATTTATAGACCCCCCCAACGGTCACTACACGTGGCACACATCCGTTGGCCACATGAACGGCCACCACCCCCAAGGCCCATTGGGCTAGCACCGGTTCAAAAGGCGGGTCAGGCCCACTTCCATCTGTACACTGGTGCAAAATATGCATTCTATAACTAACATTTAATATGGGTTAATTTGCAACTGTTATAGTATGATGACACGGGGTAAAATTCATAAATAATAAAAGTTTTCAGTTGTTAGGTGGGTTATAAATGTAAAAAGAAAAGTTGTATTAATAACGGGTATAAGCTAACCCCTTATAGAAAAGAGAAACGGGGTCAATTTAAAAATTTTCATAGAATTCAATCTGGCACGCGGTATTTTTTTAAATTTAGAATACTTATTTTTCAACGTCAGCTTGATTTTTAGCCCTTATAGAATGATCTCTAAAATTAAAGTGTACAGCCCTCCTAAAAAACGAGAAGGGTTTCTCAGGTATAATGAGCAAAGGTTTCGACAGACATGGCCTTGGGGAAGATCCGCTGCTCCTACTTGCGCACTCCGCCACTCCTACCCCGCACTCTGCGGCTCCAAGATGACCCCCGCAATCCGACGCCCGCACTCCAACGCTCCAAGATGACGCCATCACTCCGGCGCTCCTAATTGATGCCCGCACTCCGAGGCTCCTAGACCATACAAGGCTCTGGGTCTCCTAGACGATGCCTGCACTCCGGCGCTCCTAGACCATGCCAGGATCCGGATCTCCTAGACGATGTCCGCACTCCGTCGCTCCTAGCTGACGTCTGCTGCTCCTCTCTTGTCCTCCACAACTCATTCATTTGCTCGATCTTCATCACCCAGGAACTTTGTTCCACCCTATTCAAGTAAAAATTTCCTCTTTCCATATTAACTACTCCGTATTTATTTATTTTTACTAATAGTATTCGATTTATGTATATATTCATTCACTTTCTACTGTTACATGTAATTTGTGATAAAGCATTAAAGCATGAAGGATTTTGTTTCTAAGTTTTTAGTTTTTTAATGTCTATTAACTGTTTGTAAAAATGTGTCAATCAAGTTTTCGAATGAATATCTTTAGACAAGAGTGATTATGTCACAAAACATGTTGTTGTTTTTTCTCTGTTTCTAGTTTAATGTTAGTGAAGTTTTAATTTCAACTTTCAATTTTTGTTTGGGTGCTTGTGAAAGTTGATTATAGTTTAAGTTGATCGTGATCTAGGTACATATAGTTTGGTACTTGTTGTTTTTCGCAGAAAATAAGCTTTAGAAACTTCACTTCTTTTCCAGGGCATAACAGGTCTTATTCATTCCCCTTTATTCAGAGTGGTAAACTTTAACAATGAGGATTGAGGAGTCTCAAACTATTAGATTTGGACATGGGTCAATCCTAACAAAGAGGAAACAATGACATATCAAAAGGTTAGTGATACTCATTATTATTTAAAGTTTAGTTAAAATATATGAAGCATAAAGTTTCTGTAAGATGAAATAGTTTCTCTTAAGCTAACATTATTGATGTAGTTAGTCTTATGTAATATGCTCTGCATAGCTCCCAATTACCAATGTACATTCTTTTGAAAATTACAGAGGGCCAGAAGTTGAAGAAAGAAAAAATGATAGGCACCTTTGCAATAGGAACCTGATGAGGTTTTCACGGTGCGGCAAATTGCCTCTAGATTTTCTACTTTTGTCCCAGTTATTGTCTTTCTTCAACCAGTTTAGGCCTGGATATTGGTAAAGAAGGTTGCATTGTTATACATAGATAAATGAAGTTGTTCTTACTTATACTCATCCTAGGTCAGGAAAATATTTGATGTACTTGTTACTGAGGTGAATAATCAAGAGGTGAAATTGAAAAGGGAAAAAGGTATGAGTAACAGTAACTTGTTATGAATAGCATATTGTTTTCTCCTACTATATAGAAGTTCTTTGTGATTGAGGCAATATGAAAGCTTGTTGTGATGCCGCAGTTATGTGGTCTGTTCAACATGCCGCTTGCATTAGGGGGAGTGCCTTAAGATTGAACAAATCTAGAGTATGTCCAAATTCTAATAAAGTCAGTCTGTTCTGTAAGACCCAATAGAGTTATTCTAGTCTCTAGTCGAAGGAAGTTTAGCCAGAGATTGGAGGCAGATCCTATTCCGTATAGAAGTCATTTTATGTATTTGTGTATGTTAGGGAAATAAATCTTGATTCTCGAGTTCCCTCTCTTTCCAGTTCCAAATAAATAAAAATAGATTTGCAATCAACTGGATTGATGATTGCGTCTTTCAGATTTCAGACAAAAGAGTATGCACAACTAAATTGCTCCCTTAATTCATGTTTTACAAATAAAAAAAATGATTTGAAAACAGAAAGCTCAATACTTATAATTTAACCTGATTGTGTGCTCAGTTTCTTGTTCTTCTATTAAAGGAACCTGGACACTAGATATTCTGGGACAGGAAGCTGGTGGTCCTCGCTAGTGGAGAGAAGCAAGAGATTACAACCTGTACAGGTACTTTTGGGCTAATTTTGGGACCTTCGTTGAAGGACCAATTTATATATGTATAGTCGTATAGACATATAAGTATTTATGTGTGTATTCATTCATTCTTAAATACAAGTTATCAGTTTCTTGCTTAACCTTAACCTCATACCCTAATGTTGTTGCAGTTTGTTAAGTGGAATTTCCTGTGGTGAGCCAATTGAAGAGATTTTGGAAGTTCACATTTATCAGAAAATGCTTATAAAAATGGAGGTTCTCATTTGATCCATTTATTACGCACCTTACACAAACACTTAAATGATAAATGCAGTGATTTTCGTTGTAGGTAAATAGATTTTAATTGAAGTCTCATGTAGTATGGACTCTTCACATTATAGGTAAAAGTGATGATGCATATATAAAATGATTTTATTATACGTTTTTACTTACATTTAATGCCTTAATTTTCAGGATGTCTACAAGGAAAGTTTTTAATCTAAAAGTTAGCAAAGGGTTCATGCATCTGTTTTTCATGTTACGAAACAACATGAAATTAGAACAGGTCTTTATGCATATGTTTTCCTTACCTCAGCTTCCGTTGCAGGGATGAAACACGCTATCAAAAAGAAGTATGCGAATATTTGTGAAAAAAGATGTTTCCATGTTTATAGAGGTACAAGCTTTTCCATTATTAAATCAATTCTCTCAATCGAACTATTCATTATTTTGAATTTTGACTCCACCTTCTTTTCAACTCATAATTGTCTTTGATGATGGTTTAAGGTGCTCATTCTCGGGATGCTAAGGTTTTAGTGCAAGTCTCATGTTCTATTGGTGCAACGACAAATTAGAGATATTGGTTCATGTTTATGTTTGTGGCCTTGAATACGTAGTGGCAGTTTTTGTGGGTGAAAGTGTCAATGTATTTTCCAGATAGCTTTTTGCTGGATTGTCATGGTGGACATGCACAGAGATGACAACTATTATTTCTTGTGTGTATTGAAGAGTAAATTTGGAAATACATTTAGTGCATTGTTTGGTTTTAATTTTTAATCGCATTTGAACTTTTTATAAGTAGGTATTTTTTTTAAAAATTTTATTGACTTTCTATATCGGTTGTGAACAGCCTGACGTAAAAGCATAATATTATAAGCAGGCTTTCTATAACGGTTGTATCACCAACCGATATAAAACCCTTCTGTGTCGGTTCAATCCACCCGTTATAGAAACCCTCCGACTTTCTATAACTCTTGATACTATGTCGGTTCCTCAACCATTATAAAAAGCGCATTTTAACCGACATAGAATGCCTTTTTTCGACTAGTGGTACCAGCCCATCGACAACGTGACAGTAATCAGCGTCCATAACGGCCAACCACTCCACGGCCACACTAAGAAAGCACGCCTACATCGGCGTCAACGCAAAAATGATTTCAAAACGGTAGGTCACACCACAAAGTGTGCCCATATCGGCCCAAACAGAATACCAATAGCATGGCCCCTTCAACGGCCATAACGACAAAGCAAAAAAACAACAACTCCACAGCCATCGGCCTCGTATACACCCTGATGATAACTTCTTGAAAGCGACCTGCGTCCAAGGGTTCTCCCACAGGGTTACCTTGGTCAGGAAATCGCCAAGGGGTTGGATTCAGGGGAATACAAGAATCCCGCTTCGGCCTAGGGTTACGCCTTACTCCTTCACCCCTCGCTCACTCTTCGGCCTGAAGGAGTGGGGGACTAGGGGACTACATTGGCCTCTGGAATACAAGAGGACAAAATCAAAGAAATCCAAAAATACATTGCCCACAACTACAACATCAGATCATATATGCACCACAGCGCCCATGACCTTGTGGTGCACCGTCGGCCGCAGCAAAGTCAGCAAACAAAGAATTCCCTACAAAGATGCAACACCTGAGATCACAGGCCACTCAACGGCTTTGAGACAACATACTCCACTCTCGGCCAAGAAATTAAAATAGGAACCCAACGTCCTCAGGTCACCATCGTCCATGAGATCAGGATACACACTACTACGAATCAGTGCCGCTATCGTCCTCAAAGCATGAACACCAAGCTACGGATACCACCGCTCCCGCCTTAAGCACAAAACAATCGTGAGGCCTCCTCGGCCCATCCATCAAAGGCAACCGTTGATGACCGAAAACGATAGCACCCGCATCGACTATTCGAATCAAGAGCTCATATCGGCCACTGAGGCAGGACACTCATCGTCCTCAAACAATCTTACTCCATCAAAGGAACATCAGCCCTCTTCGTCCATAGTGAAGGCCACACAACGGCCAGAACGTAGAGTGCCTGTAACGACCAAAAACAAAGAACTAGAGCAAGGGGTGCCCATAACGGCCAAAACAGGGAAAACCCCATAGCGGTCCCATGACGGCCAGAAAACGTCAAAAACATGGAATCTACCCTCCCTCGCTTCAGAGAGTGGGGGACTCCTGATGGAGTATATGGGCCTACACCCCAGGACCCACATACTCAGAAGGATAAGAGGCACAACTGTCACCCAGTGGGGCCTCCGTCGGCCTGATGGCCCCCCATCGGCCAGAAAGATATCAACTCAGAACATGGTCCGCACCATGAGGATGGTGCCCCCGATCCCAAAACGACGCAACATTCATTTTTTTAATTTGTTTTATTGTTAAAAATTGTAATAACTTTTTTATTTGATATCCGATTCTTATAAATTTTATATCAATTTTTTTTTTCATGATCTATCAAATGAGACCAATATTGCTTATGTAATTTTAACAAATTATTTTGAAGTTACATTTGATAATATATCATGAAGTTACATCTTCTTCTGCGCGAGTTACATCTTTTTGTACGCGAGTTACATCTTAATATACACGAGTTACATCTTAATGTATGTGAGTTACACCATGCAATAAACCCCTGCTACATCTTTCATTTTTATCATTTGAAAAATAGTGTATGAATATGAAATACAATATACTTATTTTATGTGGATTAATAAAATTTTGTATTAAATTGGCAAAGAAAAAAATTAATTCAGTTATAATTGAATTAGTTCAAGATAAAGATAAGTAAAAAATCACAAATAATTAGATATAACTCACCCATAATTACATGTAACTCGCGCATAAATGTATGTAACTCGTGTATAACAAGATGTAACTCACACATAAGTACATGTAACTCTCGCATAAAAGTATGTAACTCGTGTATAGCAAGATGTAACTCACACATAAGAAGATGTAACTCACACATAATAACTTGTAACTGGAGTATAAGATGGTGTAACTTCGTATATTATCAAATGTAACTCCAAGCTAGAAGCAAAATAAACAAACTCAATATCTTAAAAACCTCTAAAATCATATAAAAGTGATAAAAAAATATATTATAGAAAAAGTGTATGCATATAAAAATATATTACAAAAATGTATGAATGTAAAAAATTAAAATTACATAGGCAATATTGGTATCATTTGAAAGATCATGAAAAATAAAAATTTTTGATATAATTTTTATAAAAATCAGATCAAAAATAAAAAAATTATTAACAATTTTAAGAAAAGGAGAAATAGAAAATAACAAAGGGTGCATGGTGCTCACCATGCACCGATCCCACGGTATAAGCACCGCTCCGTCGGCCATGGCCGCGTCGGCCACAAAAGGTTCCCATAACCGAATTTTGTACTTAGTCATTTTTACATATCTTGTACTCGGCCCAATAGCGACCCAATTGTAAATGGGCCTCCCAAGCCCAAGTCTTGGGAGCACAACCCTAATTTCCTCTATAAATACTCCCCTTGGGAGTAATTGTAGGGGGTTCACAAATCATTAATACAAAGCATTTACTGCACTTCTCTCTCTAGCTCTCACTTCTCTCTAGGAGTTAATACCCCATCAAATAGCAATGCAACCATGATATTTCAAGTCATTATATTTTGAAATTCTATTTCAAAAGTTTTAGTACACATGAAATTGAAGTTGTATATAATGGTGGACAAATATGATCTTTTTATACATGAACATATTAACCGACTTGCTATATAATTGTACTTACTCTTCATATTTCTTCAAAATAATTTCATACTATAATAACAACCACACCCTCTCTAACATACTGGACATCATTCCTCTTACAACAAATATTGGACACTATCCCCATCGCACATCGTGCATTACAACTAGTATATGGAAAAGGGTGGTAAGGGAAAACCGAGAAAAGAGAAAACCAAAAAGAAGAAAGGAAAATGAAGCATATAATTGCCACACAAATGTTAACGTGCTATTGAGGGTAGCATGATTAGAAGTAAAGTGAACAGAAATATTCTCATGTGAAACAAGACTAGATATAGATATAAGATTAAAATTAAACTGAGGAACATATAATACATTGTGAAGAGTAAAATCATTATTGATAGTGATATCACCTATATGAGTAGCATTAATGAAAGAACCAGTAGGTAATTGAATATTAATAGATATAGGTTTAGGTGAAGAATTATATAAACTGAAATTGTGAGTCATGTGGTCAGAAGCACCAGTGTCAAGAATCCAAGTAGAAGATTTAGCAGTAGATAAGAAAGCAGAATGATTACCTAGAAATAAAGAAGCATCAGGTGAGTGATCATGTGGTGAGACAGCCATAACAACATCAGCAGAAGCAGATTTAGCGTTCTGAGTTTTCATGAACCCAAGAAATTTGTTATACAGAGTAGGATCACAGAGATCTAAGTCAGTAGAGGTGGAATCATTGGTGGTATTGGCTAGATGAGCATGAGTATTCTTTGTAGAATGAGTAGGTTGTGTAGGCTGTTTGAAGCCAGGAGCAATTCTGAGCCCTTTTGGTCCTTTCCAGTTGGGAGGATATCCAATGACTTGAAAGCATTTATCAGCATAATGTCCTTGATAGCCAAAGTGATTGCAAATGATAGATTTCTTTTTGTTGTTAGAGTTTTTGACTAAGAAGGCAACTGAATCAGCATTAGGATGATCATGAGTGTTGTTGTTAGAAGGAAAGGGAACAGAATTGAGTGGATGTTGAAGATTTCTTTGAGACTCTTCTTGTAGAAAGAAAGAGTAGACATTAGAAAGGCTAGGAAAAGGTGTTTGGAGAAGAATTTGACTCCTTAAATTGGAATAGGAATCATTAAGACCAACCAGAAACTTTTGAACAGATTCTTTCTGAAGCAGTAATTGATATTTCTCATTGATATTACAGGTGCATAAACCACAAGAACAAGAAGGAAGTGTTTTGAAATTGACATATTCATCCCAAAGACCTTTAAACACACTATAGTAGGCAGTAACAGACTGAGTACCCTGAGAAATATTACCTAGGGTTTTTTCTAGGTAGAAAACACGAGGACCATCACTTTTACTATACCTAAGCTGGATTTCATCCCAAAGATCTTTAGCAGAGGTAAAGTATAAGAAAGTAGAGCGAATCTCAGGAGTAATTGAGTAAATTAACCAAGAAAGAAGTAGAGCATTGATACGATACCAGGCTGAATAAGCAACAGCATTATCTGGAGTCGGTTGAGTGATTGAGCCATCAATGAACGTCATCTTGTTCTTGACGCTAAAGGCCATCGTGACAGTCTTCTTCCAGGCATTGAAGTTTTCACCAGTGAGCATTTCGGAGATGATTCGTAATCCAGCATGATCGCTCGGATGCAAGAAATAAGGAGAGGATGGATCTTCAGTAGGATTCAAAGGGAATGAAGCATTCGAATTCATCGCAATAATTTTTTTTTTTGCGAAGAAAGAACTAGGGTTAAGAATCGAAGTATTTAGAGAAAAAACAAATCGATTGTAGAAATCGAGATGAAGAAGTGAAAAACGAAGATGATTGTAGGATCAAAACCTAATCTGATACCATATTGATAGTAGAAATTGAAGAATTGTTCTGAAAAGTTGAAATGCAGTATGAAGAACACTGTTTGAACAACGCAGAGCCCTTTGGATGCGGAAGAAGAAAGAGATGTTATGCGAAAATTAACCCTACCTATTACACTGTTTAGAATATATACTACAGGCTTAAGGAAGCTAAGGCCCAATATAGGAATAAAGGCCCAAAACATAAATGAATGAAAAACAGCCCAATGTTTATTCTTGATAAGATATATTCATATGATACTCTTTTTGTAAAAAGGACATAGATGATGGATTAGATTACAAATAATGTAATAGTTAATTTGACTCTTTTCCCAACAACTTCATACACTTTCCGAGTATTCAATATATTCATAAATGATCACTATTATAAAACGCCTTGGGTACTATCCCGCCCCTCGTGTAACACACATTACGTCATATCAATGTTTTTTTCAAGAGTTTCTACTTGGTGAATCATGTACTCTTTTTTCTCAACTAATAAGGTTTTAACGAGTTACTTCATACTCCGTATGTTTTAGTAGTGTATATTAAGGTACACACGCACGGGCGCACGCACTACTCTATAAATACTCCCTCCGACCCTTATAACTTTATCATCTTTCTTTTTTTAGTTGTCCCAAAAACTTTTTCACTTTCCATTTTAATCAATGAATTTGTGATTCATGTTATTTCTCTCTTCTCTGTACAGAACTCAATTACACAGTTTTTACTTTATTATTTCTCGTGCCAGTCAAACATGACAAAGTATTGAGGGACGAAGGGAGTATATACTAATCTCCTCTAGTCCAAAGCTATTTTAACTATTATGGTATAACACATGAATTTATCTGTATTGGGTAATTCTTGGTATATACATAATTCGTACATAAATTATACACCGCCTGTATACAGGGATGGATCCAGGATTTCGAGTCAAGGGGGGCGAAAAAATTTGTTAGAGTAGCGGGTCATTTTTTTCACTGGTGTGGCGGGGTGAATTTTTTTTTGCTAGTGTAGCGGACTGAATTTTTTCACCAGTGTATTTTTTTCACTGGTGTGACAGGGTGAATTTGTTTTGCTAGTGTGCTATTAAAAAATTTTCATTAATACATACACGATGACATTTAAATCTATATCTTTAATTTTATAATTGAAGAGCTCTAGAAAAAAAGTATTGATACATTAAATCGTAAAAAATGATAAATAAAAGGAAAATAATTTGAAAATAAAAAGGATATATAACATTTTGTTTGAAGATGAAGAGTTTATAAGGAACACATTCACCAATACTTTTAAATCAACTTCTACATTATTGTTTAAATACATGAATCTTATAAAAATAAAGAACTGGTTTTTAAATTACAATTTTTGTCTACCAAGGAGGGTGTTCATGAGTCACGAGGACTTTTCTTAATATTATAATAGTATGTATGAGATTATTTTTTTTAGAATAATATTATATTGGTAATTCATATATATAGTGCATATTATATTTGTATTAATGCTAAAATAAGTTAAAGTTTATTATCTATGCAATAAAGTCTTTTTAGAACGTAAGAAGTAAATGAATCGTGTAATTTAATGTCAATAAACATTTATATTTTGGACTCACTTCACATCGTTTGTAAACTGTGTGACTAGTGTCTGATATTTAATATCCTTTGTTATATATTTTACAAAATTGAGTACTAGTTATCGAATAAAGATAATTAAACATTACAAAACTAAGAATTTTTATATAATAAGTATCCTAAATCTCAAACAATATATGAGTTGTTCTATTGTTTATTTATTTAGTTATGTAAATTATCTTAGATGTTTCTTCTTTTAAATCTCCAAGTAAGTATTACATTATGTAAGACCATAAATCAATTTTGAAAACTAAAAGTTAAGGCGGACGAATCTAATTAAAGTATGAAAATTTTAGGAAAATATTACATATATTATAGAAAATTTTGAAAGTTCAAGAGGGGCGGTCGCCCCCGCGCCCCCTTAAATCCATCCCTGTCTGTATACACAAACATTTTGACAACTAGCGAGTTGTGTATTATTTAGGTACCCATCTTAATCTTTGTAACTTTTCATCTATATTTATGTCGAGCTTCCGGATGTAAATACGATCAAATTTGTAATACAAAATGAATAATTTTATTATTGTTGAGATGTAGCAAATATTTTGATTGATTTTCGTATATATGAAGCAAATATGTGAGTGAAGTGATGATGGGTGGAGGTGAATAGCCTCGCGACTCACAACCATTCTTGTTGTCCTAACGATCGTTCATCTTCCCTTTGCGTGCTAGTTTGCTACCTTATCTTCATCAACCCACCCTTCCCCTGAAGAAAATCCAGCAATGGCTGCGACCCTGATATGCGGATGTCTTTCTCAACCATACCCTCTTCCTCTCCCACTCTCTCCAAATCTTTACCTCTCCAAACGTCTTTCTCAAAAGCCACAGTGGATCTCTCTTCGCCGGTCGGCACAATTCTTAAATCGCCGCTTCACTAAAACTCTTTGTCTTCACACTTCTGGAAACCAACCCGACAACAAAGTAAGATAGTGCTTCAATCCTTGTCCTTTATTTTAATCCTATTACATACGCAGCGTTGCAAGTTTGCAACATAGTTTCATTTTCCACATTGTTTATGAGAATGTTTACTTCTTGCATTTTATGTGTTTCTTGCATTGCCATTGATTATCAATTTTGAGGCTTGACATGATTTTGCCAATTTTGAATGTTTGGAGGATTTTTGTTAAATAAGAATTTATATATATATATATATATATATATATATATATATATATATATATGTGTGTGTGTGTGTGTGTGTGTGTGTGTGTGTGTGTGTGTGTGTGTATACAGGCTAACACACATATGATTGTGTGTGTGGATATGCATATGTATCTATGACTCTATGTAATATGTGTGTTGTGTATATATATTTGCATATATGGACATAGATATGTGTACACACATAATATAACAACTAACTATCAATAAAAGAAAGATAATTACAATTCTGAAGATATTTATTAATGATCCTATAGTACATAAGGTAGGATACTTAATACACTCAAGAGAGTACAGTTTTCATAAATACTAACTATAAAGAATTGACAAATAAATAATGAATCTGGAGCACATCGATACTATTAGTGTTTGAAAAATCCTAAGTTGATTGTTTTTTTTGCAGGGAAGTGGGCCTAAGTGGCCAATCTTAAGAAGGTGGGAGGTTCCATGGAATTGGCAAACTGTTTCACTTTCTACACTTGCCTGTGGACTAAGGTAATTATTTGATCCCACCTTAACCAAAGTCTGCTCCATTGTAATCTTTTAATCAGATTATGGGTATATTTTATCCCGTCTGAGCTAAAATTGATTACTTCCTAATGTGCCATTCATTTTTAGGAAAGGCTAATTGATTCTCAGCCAGTTTTGTTCTGACAGGGCTAATAGAGACTGCAGCTATAACATATTCTGGAATTAAAACCGAAGACTTAAGCTTAGATGAGAAGTCAGAAATCCTGTTTTTGGATCAAGCGTATGTTCAGTTGCTTTTGCAAACTATCTTCTTTCTTTGTCAATTTTGTTAACTCATTAAGAGTTGAATTACTATCTAGACCCTTATATTGTATTTTTCTTATTTACTTGTGCAGTATTACAACTGTAGTTGTGCTTGGAGTTCTCTATACTCTAACCAAGTCATCTAAGCCACTACCTGCTGATATATATCGACTTGGTAATTATTTTTCATTTTTTTTAACTAATTGGGGTTATTGGGAGGCCATGTTTGATAATTAGCTGTGTGCGTTAATGGTTAACTGATTACAACAACAACATCAACAACAACAACATTACCCTAGTGTCGCAAATGCTCCCACCTACGGTGGGATAAGGGGGGTCGGATGTAAGCAGCCTTACCCATGCCTGAGAGATTTCCGGATGTCCCATGAAGAAAATCAAGTCGAAAGTTGCATGGATTGATTGTTGCTTCATAACAAAAAAGCGTAGACACTTTAGTGAACCATTTTTCTGTATTCCATCATATTCTCAAGCCCAAAAATAGTGAGTTTTTGGCTCCATTGGAAATGATGGAAAGATGGTTAACTGATTATATTACCAAATTCAGATTAGCTGTTTGAATGAGCAACTGACATAACTAGGCTTAAAGCCTTAAGCTGTTCCAAAAACAAAAATGGCAGTGTTTGTATTAGCTTGTGAGAAGTGATTTATCTTAGCTTCAACAACAACAACATCCAAGCCTTAGTCCCAAAAAATTTTGAGATCGGATTCGGTTAAGTGATTTATCTTAGCTTGTGATTGAAAAACATAAGTGAATTTGGAAGAAGAGTAATTTTTGGTGTATTATTTAGGTGCAATACAACAACATTACCCCAGTTTCGCAAAGGCTCCCACCTATGGTAGGTAAGGGGGGGGGGGGTCGGATGTACGCATCCTTACCAAGCACAAAGAGACTATTTCTCGATGACCCATGATGAATATTATTGTTTAGGTGTAAGTGTAATATTATAGAAAAATAGGGAAGCAGTTTTAAGTATCCATCCCCTTGATAGGTACACATAATTTTTGGAGTAGGAATATCGTTGATATTGTAGAAAACAATAGGAATACAAGAGAGGCCTATTCGAGAGGGCCTCTATCTCTCCCAGATCCCAATTCTTCCCAAATCCCAGCCTGCCCCTCTCCCTTTTCTATTCCTTCTATTTATTCTTTTCCAATGAGGTTTCCCCTCAATCTAACGAACTACTTGTCCCAGCCCACCTCCCTCTTTTACACCTTATTAAAATATTCAGTATTATTTCTATTAATTCTCTCGCCATAAGTCCAGGTCCCTATTACCCCTTGCTTACAACTTTTCACTTTTCATTTTCATTTACCCCAGTGCTGCAAAGGCTCTCACCTACGGTGGGTAAGGGGGGGTCGGATGTACGCAGTCTTACCCCTGTACTAAAGCACAGAGAGACTATTTCCAGATGACCCATAGAGAAAATCGCGTCCAAAATTGCATGGACTGACTGCTGCTTCATAACAAAGAAGCGCAGACAGTTTAGTGAGCCATTTTGCTTTATTCCATCATAATCTCAAGCCAAAAAATAATGAATCTTTTCGCTTTAAGGTACCTAAAGTTAATTCGAAGCAAGTATCAACGTAATAACACTATTTTTAAAGGCACAAAGCTCAAAATTGCTTCCTAAATGCATCGGAAAACACTCTTGACATTTGTTAAAGGGAATCAAGGTAATAATGGAAAGACCTTTTTCAAAATTCAACTGTTTTTAAAATGACTTGTTTTGGTACTCTAGCTAATTCGGTCGGTTATTCACTAAAAATTGCATCCCGGTGCACATTGGCGTCACCACAAGGTGAGGGTCCAGGAAAGGGTCCCACCATATGGGTATAAGGACTTAAGGAGCAGGCCTTCCCTTTTCATTTTGACAAGAAGCCGCTCCTAAGACTTGAACCTGTACCTTTCGGTCACACAAAAACACCATAACCGGCTTACTAGGTTAAACAACTACTCCGTAATTCATACTCAAAAAGCTAACTCTCAAACTCTCTCTTCATCAAACATGGCCTTTAGATTGTGTTGGACTAATACTTCCATCGGTCCAATTAACGTCGCTAGTTGATTAGTGAGTAATGCCTATTAGTATTTCAGATTGGAGAGAGCCCTTTGATCTTAAAAGAGGATGGTTATTGTGGGCAACAATTGGTCTTGTTGGAGCACTGGTTGCCATTGGACTGACAGGGGTGGCAATGTCTTTTCTCAATAGTGACCCCCCACAGAGAGAGGTTAGAAGATTCGTCAAGACATCATTTATTATGCTTTCCAATTTATCCTTCTATACTAAATCATTGTGACGCAATTTCTCATATTCTTATGCTCCCAATTTTTTTTATAGAAGATAAATATATTAAACAAGGGCATATTATTAGTCTTTCAATCCTTTTTATTCTTATATTCTAGAGCTTTCTCAAAAGGTAAGCAAACCCAAGAGAGGCTACTATTTAGGAACAGGAGTATTTGGACTTCAATATAATGATATTATGCATGTATACCCCCTACTAGGAATGAAACATAATTAAGAAAATGAATTTTATGTTTTTTTTGGAAATGAGACGTGTAACTTGTATATCATCATAACACTCTTGTTTCAGGCTGATGCTCTAGTTCGTTTGCTTCCATTGATTGGCTCATCAAGTATCAGGTAACGATCAAAGATTGCGCATTTGCGCTTTTTTGTGCACCTGAAGACAAATCTGACATCTTTTAGTTTTTTCTATGCTTTTAAAAATGTAGCACTATAAGTCTATTGGGTATCACTGGCATCCTTGCTCCAATTCTTGAAGAGACTGTGTTTAGAGGATTTCTCATGGTCTCTCTTACAAAGTGGTATTCTTTCAATCCTTAATTCTAATATCAGGTCGATGCTTCTATGTATTAAGTATGAGTGAAACCTCACCTTTTAAGGATCTTTTTGGGGTGAGCTAGACCTAATCAGTCCCACCTACTTGCATCTATGCTCCTGATAGTTCACTGACGACTTATTCTCGCCGGAAGAAACTACTCTTGGAAGGCTGTTGAAGTTGTGGCTATTTTTCAGCCCTGAGTGGAAGTGGTTTGGGAATGACCCATATCCTATTTTTCTGTAATTAGCGGGAGTTGTTATGGGCATAAAAAACCCACTACTTTATCGCATATTAGTTATTATAAATACCCTAAGTAGCTCTGTAATGTGATAGAAAATTCATAGGAGTTATCCTGTTGTAAGCAGCCTTGTCCTCTCCACATGGGGGACTTATGGAGAAATTTATAGAAAACCCTTGAGAAATTTATTCAGATACTGTAAATTTCTCAACCTTCTCTCTCGTTCCTTTAGTACTGCCCTTTTTACAACTGGTTCCTATCAGCTTCACTTAGTGCTTCTTAGAACTATTGGCATGATGATGGTGGACTAATTGTATTTCTTTTCTAATGTGTGCCCCCCTTTTTGCAGGGTACCTACACCACTATCCATCGTTCTAAGTGCTGCTGTATTTTCTGCTGCACATCTTACTCCTGCAGAATTTCCTCAGCTTTTCGTACTTGGTATTTGTTTCCATATCTTGGCATCTTGCAGTTCTATCATTTTAAGGAATTTGATATATTTTTTGAAAAAATGGTTTTAACTATGTTGCATGGAAATGTAAGAATCACGCGGAAACGGGAAATGCCATCTTTTAATAGAAAAACAATTGTTTAAAGAGCTTCCCAAGAGTTCTTGTAGAGTTTCTGAAACGGAAACATACTCTCCTCCCCGAGAGTCTCCCTGGTAGATAGAGTTTTGACCATAATGACATGCTTATTAAACAATATAATCTGCAAAAAAGAATTGGTTGCCTTTTCAATTTTGGTCAATCATCTGCCTCACAATTAATGTCAATTATATTAAGGGACTGCTCTGGGATTTTCATACGCTCAAACGCGAAATCTTCTAACACCAATAACAATTCATGCTTGTTGGAACTCTGGAGTTATTTTGCTTCTCACCTTCCTCCAGGTAAACTTATTACTCGTTTACTCTACAACTGCCAAAAAAATCTTCTCAAAAGCGCTGGGCTTGCCTTGGCTGCTTATGCTTTTTGTTTTAGTTGACCTGAGCCTAATTGTTAAATTCAAATAAGAGGTGTGGAATCCGCTTAACACGAATGATAGTTAAGTTTTTGAACATACTATTTTCCTAACGAACCCATTAACAATTAAGAGATGAGATGAGTCCTAACCTTAAATTAAAAAACCTCAGATAATCAGGTGATGGTTAATATCCTGATATGATGAGATATTTAACACCAATCCCATCTGACCGACCCAAGACCCACTTAAGTTCTTGGCCCTAGCTTGCTGCCCGCCTAGCATCTGGAGTTTTTGCGATCAATCTTATCATTCCAATGCTTCAATTCAAGCAAATATATTAGCATCCCACTTGCATCCCAGCCTGTTTAATTTATGATTCAGGGAATTATTACTGTAAGATTCTTATCATTTGCTCATATTATGTATATATATTTTCTTTGTAGCTTCAAGGATATGATATCAGGGAAATAATACAAGCATCCTGATCCAAGTCAAATTTAAGGGGTGAGTAGAAATTTGCCAGTTTTGCTTAGTTTCCGTTTTATCTTCATTGATGAACATACAAGCTCTTCTACTATGTATTGAGATCAAACGATATGAAATAATAACTTTTTTATTTCAGTATTATGTACTACGTATTTTATTATTCACATACTATCGTATTATTTATTTTTCTGATCGTTGATAAATCAAAGTGGTTATCTTTGCACTATGTCAAGAGGTAAATAAAAGTTCACTTGATGGTTCCATTTTCATTTTCCATCATTGCATACAGATTGAGAAATTAAAGAAACTTGTGCACGTTTAAAATAAGAGTAAGCAATGTAAAATTCTAAAATGACTAATGTGCTCCCCCCTAAATATGGAATTGTATCTTGAAATTTTATTGCCATATTTTTGCAATTGTACTTGGTAGTATTTTTCAAAGTATGACAATAATTACTCTTATTTTATGACTAAAATTTTGAGTCAAAACACTACATTTAAGATGTCACATTTCGTAAATTCCTTTTATTTTAATTGTGTAATTATTTCTTGAAGCATAGCACCTGTTGCCCAATTGCAAGCTTCAAGCATTCACTTGCATCACCCAATTTGCATTGAATTTATACAAGGTTATATTTGTACTTCAATGAAATATTACATCAAAAATCATTTTTACCAAACTCTTCAACTTTATTTTTTTAATTAATCACTTTTATTCTAATACACTATTAATTTTTACGAAGTATTTTTTCCAAAATCACTTAAAACAATCGGTTTTTAAGTTGAAGCAAACACTCACTTAGACATCTACATTAAAAGGTCATGTCATCCTTGGGTTTAGGGATGGATTCGGGCTGGGTCGGGCCTGGGCCGGGCCTAGGCCCGGTCGGGCCGCCGGTTCAAGAACAGTGGGCCCGGGACCGGCCCGAGGGTTGGACGGGTCCGGTTCGGGCCGGGCCACCCGCCCGGGTCACGGGTCGGGTCCGGTTCGGGCCGGGCCGGTTAATTTTTTTTTTTATAATTTATATTTTATATTTTATAGTTTATAGTTTTATACGAGTATTAAAAACAAACTTCAATTGCATTTATTTGAAATGAAATAGGAACTACATTTGAAAATTAAAACAAACTTTAAGAGATAAACATTTTGAAAATTGTAATCAATCGGAACTTCCCGCACCTCCCGATCCTTTGGCTTTGTCACATGACTTCATATGCTTGATTGCCATCCCGAATCCGCCTGAAGCCCCCATAATACATTTTTTTTCGCACCATTTTCAAATTGCGTACCACATCCCGGTCTTCGGGTCCTTCTGCTTATCAAAATTATACCGTATAATGGCATTTTGATTTTCCATCTTAACTTCTTGGAGAAGAGAATTAGAGAGTAGATATATAATATATTTGGAGAATAAGAGAATTAGAGAGTAGAGAGTTAAGAATAGGATTTAGGAAGAATTGGAGAAGAGATATGAAAAAATGTTTAAGAGTAGGAGAATTTATAGGTTTTTTTACCCCCCACCCCCCTACCAGCCAACCCCCCGGACCCCCCCTTTACCCCACCCAACGGCTATATAGCCGTTTGGGTTGTCCCCAACCCCACCCCAAGCCCTCAACGGCTAGTAGCCAAAAATAAAAAAAAAGTTTTTTTTTTAAAAAATAGACCCGGACCCGGGCCCGACCCGGCCGGGTCACAAAAATGATGAACCGAGACCGCCCCACCCCTTCCCCCCGGTTCGGGCCCATACCCGGTCCCGGACCGCCTGACCGGGCCGGTCCCGGGCCCGCACAGTACCGGGCCGGGCCGGGTCACGGGCCGGGTGGCCCGAACCGAATCCATCCCTACTTGGGTTGGATAATTCATGTGTGGATGAAATAAATGTGTGTTCAAAATCTCAAATGAGACAGGGAGTTATTGATTGGATATGTATATGTATAATATAATATTCCCTCCTTTTCGGACACTTCTGAAATTAACTTCACACTTTTCCTACTTATCTGGCAAATTCTCTACATCCAAATAGTGTTCAATTAGTGTCAAAACAGTAAAATTTAACTCAGTAAATTTATTTTCTTAATATGTATGAAAACGAAGTGTGAAGTTATTTACGGGAGGAACGGAGTATAATTTTCACATAGCTAATGAGTTAATACAGTGGCGGACCCATAATATGTTCTAAAGGGGTGCACGGATTGACAAGGGTCAGGTCATGTGCATATGTAGAATCTTTGTCAGGTTTATGAACCATTCAACATTTCTAAACATGAACATTAACCGGTGAGCGTAGCTAAATTGATAGCGAGGGAGTGTCACACGGGTTAGGTCCCGAATTCAAATCTCGACAACTGCGTTCATGTGTTTTTTTAAATCGGACTATGATTGTGATTATAGTTCAATTTACATCTCCCCAATGTATCGTCCGATCAAGGCTAGAGGGCCCTCAGGATGGGGTGTCATCCTTTTTTTAACATGAACATTAATTAACCTACTTTAGATTTAAAAAAAATAATAGAACCAATCATGCAACTCCCCGGGCTACTTTACGTAAATGTACTAGAACCATATTATTCTTACATAATTTCTAGACCCCCCCACACACAGGCATGGGAACGTTCAGAGGAAGTAATACAAGTCTTAGCCCGCTTTTAATTATAAAAAAATAACATGAGGCGGGGTTGTCTTCTTCAAAATAACATTTGTGAAAGAATAATACTTTGACCGATCCGTTTTAATATATTTTACTGAAACATATATATTTAGGAATATAATTCTAAACAATATAAACTCTTACTAGGAAATAAAAAATCACAAATACTACAGAAATAACTATCCTATAGACCAACTATTAAAATATATAACAAAAATGATACAAAGCCATTTTGCGACCTCAAATCCGGTCATTATAATCATCAAAAGCTTAGAGGTACCAAACCATTGAATAAAACTTATTTATTTGATAGTTAAATATCATATTTTGATGGCAAATTATACTGTGGGATCGGCCCACCTTCCTCATGCTGTGCCGATCCCACTTTAGGCAACTCTTTTTTTTTCATTTTTTTTTCTTTTCTCCTGGAGCAAGCATCATTATTCCTTTTCTCTTTTTTTTTTATCTTCTTCAATTCTTCTCCTTTTCCATCAAATTAAAATATTAAAATTTAATTGCAGATTTACTTTTCCTTATATTCAACTTAAATTATAATTGAATCTATTTTTTTATTTGTTATCAATACATAACAAAAAGTTCATCAATCTAAATAAAATAAGTATATTACATTTCATATTCATACACTATTTTATTTCTCAATATTCTTTATATTCATACACTTTTTCTTTACCAAATTATTACGAAATTTTATTAATTCGCATAAAATAAGTATATTGTATTTCACAATCATACAATTATTCTACTTTTTTATCTTCAACTGAAATTACAATAGAATATATATTTTATGTAATATTTTTATATTTCATACTCATAATTTTGTTTCCATAATATAATTCTTATCTCTTTGCAAAAAAAAAAAAATCTTATATCGTTTTTAGTGTTTTTAAGACATTAAAAATGATTATTTCAATTTAAATTTCGTAAAACATGAAATTATATTACATATTTCATATGCGTGAGTTATGTTTATAGACAATTTCTGAAATTACATTTGATGGTACATGGGCTGACATCTACTTATGGACGAGTTACATCTTCCTATGCGCGAGTTACATTTGGACTTATCTCAACAAGTTACATTTTGCATAGACCTAAGTAAGATTGTCCATCAAGGCGGGTTACATTTTTCATAACACGAGTTACATCACAAAATAAATTCTAGCTATTGAAACAAAAAAAATCAATTTTTGCAAACCAAAATGATTTTTTTGGCAAAAAAAATATATATTTTTTGAAACATGTTTATGGACTTAAATACTAAAAGTAAAACATATTAACTATTTACATAATTTAATTTGAGCAATTAGATTCCTTGTTTTCATTGTTTACATTTGATAATAGATGAAGTTACATCTTCTTATGCGCGAATTACATCATTTTTATGCGTGAGTTACATCTTCATATACGCGAGTTACATTTACACTTGCCTTAACATGAGTTACATCACAACATAAAGCCCTTCTATTGAAACAAAAGAATCATTTTTTTGCAAATTAAAATAAAAATTGTTAAAAAAATTATTTATTTAGCAAAACAAGTGATTTTTAAAAAACATTTTAATGAACTTAATATTAAAAATAGAACGCATTCACTATTTAAGGAAGGCACCTGCCATTGAAACAAAAAAAAATACTTTTTTTGGAAAAAAAATGGCGAAAAAATGATTTTTTGGCAAAGAAATGATTTTAAAAAAATTATGGCCTTAATATTAAAAAAACATATTCACTATTTATGTAAAGTAATTGAGCAATTAGACTCCTTGTTTTCATTGAAATCAATGTTTTCTTTTTTATAATCTGTATTATACAAGTTACATTTTAACTTGTCTGGAGTTACATTTTTTATCAACGTGAGTTACATTTCTTTACACGCGACTTACATCATTCTTTAACCGCAGAATGTAAAAAACAAAAAAAAAATGTTACTGTTCACCCGCGTGAATAGTAACACACGTTTTTTCCTTTGGGAGCAGCATGCTCACGGTGGGCTGCTCCCACGGTATACGAACTGTATTTTGATAGGTTCAGTGGCCCGATTTGTTGTCAAAAAGTCACTGTTGGTCCCGGTTGTACTGGATACAGTCTAGAGGGGGGGGGGGGGGAATAGACTGTATTGGTTTTTAACTTTTTCAAACTAAGTACCAGATTTAACAGAATAGCTTGTTCTATTGGTAGAACAGACTGGCAGCGGATGGGGTTCTGTTAATAGCCTCAGAGAAGCAAAGGCAGTAGGCCTTCTGTTAACTCACAAGACCAGTTCTGCTGAACACAGATACCAGGTCTTTGGAGTCAAACAGTTCAAACTATGAAAGAAAAGCAGTAAGTAGATGACACCAGGGCTTTTTATAGTGGTTCAAGGAACAACTTGTCCCTCTAATCCACTGTTCCACTAAGCTGTAAAAACTTCAGTTTACAATGCCTTAGCCCTATCACTTAAGAAGCTCTCCACGTCTTCTTCAAGTGTAGATGTCTTCTTGGATGCACTTCCGGCTTCCCTAAGACTGGTCTTTTCACTGAGCTTTCCCAGAAGTATCACAACTTCACAGCTCCAGGTACTTGGACGTCCTTCTTGTGAAAGAAGAGGTTCTATTTAGAACAGGGGTTCCTCCAACTTGCTTCGTTACAAAGAGTTTGTATGTGATGAGCTTGAAGAGTTGAAGAACAGTTGGAACTTTGCTTGAATTGGAAATAAGGATTTTCCAACTTCTGTCTTCTCTTGTAGAGGATTATGAAGTGTTAATCTCAAGGAGGCTTTTTCTTTTAGCGTTTGAATTTCTTGTATATAGAGTTGTAACAATGGTTAGTAAGGTTTTCAAAAGTTATCCGGTTGTTCTTCGTAGTGTATCTTTTATACTGAGGTTGTCTTCCCGTTGGAGGAGAAGGAGGACAACTGCTTTAAATGAGCGAGCAGTTGACTTGACCAGTAGGACCCGGTAAAGTTGGTGGGTTACTATTTTGGGATAAGGTAATCCTGACATTGCGGCCAATCATCTGCAATTACTCTACGGAACATGGGGAGCATTAAATGTGCATTTAATGCTGGCACTGTAGCGTTTCCGTTCAAATTACTTAGCCGTTGAAGGAATCTTTCAGTTGATTTCCCGGCTTTGTGGAATTCTTTCAAGTGTCAGGCCTTCTAGTGGTTTTAACAGAGAGTCGAACAGAGAAGGTCTGGAGCACTTCTGTTGAGAGTATATCCAACAGAGAACCAAGAGGGTTTCTGTCAGATTAAAGGCTAACAGAGACCCCGAGATCTTCTGTTCGGGAGCAGAGAACCAAAGATCCACTGTTCCAACAATGCCTTAGAAGGGTCTTCTGTTCTTGGAGCCCTTCTGCTTAGAAAGTCTTCTGGTCTGTAGGGTTTCTGCTGGGTCGATTAAACTAAGAACTTTACAAGAAAATTCTAAATACATTGAGTCTAAAGAGGGGTACTCTAAAGTCCTAATTAATCTAGCATCATCAAAATCTAATTACAAATATTCCTTACAATTTCCCCCTTTTTGATGATGCCAAAACCCTTTAACTATTTCCAGAGAAGTGCCTTCACCATAAAGAATTAAAGTTTAAAAACTTCCATTAAAATCTTGGTGGGCAGCTTGGCATAGGAAAATAGTAAGAGTGCAGTACACTCAGATAGCAGATAATAAATTAAAGAGCAAACACAGACAGAAAGCAAGGAGACAGGAATTAAGGAAAAGCCTTACAAAGTGAAAAGGCAGAGATGTGATTTTATTAGATAAGTTTAACAGAGATAATTCTTACACATTCTCCATATTAGCTGCTTGCAGAGCTTCTTCCTCCAATCTTTGAAGCCTTAGCAGTTCTTCATTGATTTCTGCTCTGATTTTGGAAAGGTTGCCAGAGCTTTGATAAGATGCCCATATGGGAGAGAGCTTGCAATCCAGATAGCTGAGAACACCTTCATGTATTGTCTTGCCTGGGACAATATTTTTCTTGTACCATTCTTCAGCTTCTTCTAAGGATCCCCCATACCTGACTCGCACAACACCATCTTTATCCAAATAGAGGTTCTGTTGTTGGGTGAGAGTCATTTTGACCTTCATTTCTTCAAATTGAGCTCTGTCAATTCTCTGGGATCCACCCAATCTCCATTCAGTGAAGATGGGGGTCTAGGTATACATGCTGCTCTCTTCTTCTGTAAGACAGCTTCAAAGTAAGGAGCAGAATCTACTATAGGTTCAGCAGAGGCTGGTGTACTAGCAGGAGTTCTGTTGAATCGAGGCCTAGTCTGTTGAGGGTCCTCTTCCCCCTTTTTGGCATCATTAAGGTCCTCTATCATCATGCTGATCCTCTGAAACTCTGAGGCCTGAGAAGAGGCTATCTGCTCAAGGGCCTCTGGTAGAGTCCGAGTTACAGAAGTAAGGCCTTCAAGCAGCCCTTGTTGCTTCTGGACGACAGACATGATATCTTTGTTGCTAGCTTCTAAGAGAACCATCTTCTGATATCTCTCTTTGTCTTGAGCAAACAGAGTCCTGGTTTGATCACGATGGACTTTGCAGAGTTCTTCTATGTCCAACAGCTGTTCTTTTGATTTTGTATCAGCCCATTGGAGATTATCAATATTCGAGGAGATGGTCTCAATTGCTTTGCCTTGAGCTATCAGAGTCTGATGAAAGGTGAAGAGGGTCTTATGTATACCTTCCACTTCAGTTGACAGTGCATCTGTTCTGGCAGAGGTGGATGCCATGAAATTGTGGAGTGTGGTTGTGAGGTTTTCAAATCAATCTGATATGAACTGCATCCCAGAATTGAGATTGTCATTCACATGAGCAAGGTGCTCAAAATGCTTATCATTGATCTGTATCAACTTGTCCATGCCTTGGAGGATTTGTCCACCAAAGTCTTCTGCTGCTTCAACAAACTTGTTGAAGGGAATTTGATTCTCTTGTCCATCAGATGGAGGCAGCTCTAAACCTCTTCCCTTAGGCAAAGGATGATGTTCTTGGACAGAGGAGAGAGATTGTACACGATGTTCATGCTCAAGTTGAGTCAGAGGAGGGGTCTTCTGTCTCTTAGAAGTAGCTTTGTATGACTTGCTGACCATGAATCCATCCATGTCAGAAGAATCTTCATACGAGGAGTATATTGGGATTCTGTTCCTGATGACCTTCTTCTTTTTCCGGAAGGAGGGATTGGGAACAATAGAATGCCTAGAATAACCTTGAGGTGCAGAGATGGGGGAGATGGTTGTAGGATCAGAATCTCTAAGAAACCAGACGGATTTAAGCTGAGCTGCAGGTTGGTGTGGAGGTAGTGAATCTTGTGGAGGAACTTGATGTTCAGACTTGGAAGGTGAAGAGGATTTCAGTTGGGATGAGGAGCTCTGGTGCAGAGGTGTAGTATGGGGAGAAGAGTTGTTTTGATGAGGTGAGGCATTCTGTTGAGGAGGAGATGGTGGTGGTGAAGGGGAGCGATTTCTGAAGGGAATAATATCTCTGCAAGGTGATCCGGTTTTCTGTTTGGGTGAGTGAGGAGAGGTGGGGGTTTTCTGTTGAGGGGATTGAGGTTGAGGGTTTTCTGGTGGAGGGGTTTCTGTTGAGATATGAACATAAGGGGTTGGAGGAATTACCTCAATCACATTGTCTTCAAGCAAAGAAGTCCTCCACTCCTTGATGTGTTCCATCATAGCTTGCCCTTCTGTCATGGGTACAGAAGGCTCTC
Source organism: Cuscuta europaea (assembly GCA_945859875.1). Classification (NCBI taxonomy): domain Eukaryota; kingdom Viridiplantae; phylum Streptophyta; class Magnoliopsida; order Solanales; family Convolvulaceae; genus Cuscuta; species Cuscuta europaea. The sequence continues at coordinate 11,617,287 of CAMAPE010000080.1, read as the reverse complement.
CTGGGTTGAAGTTTGGTTGAACAGATTCAGTTGCCATCTTGGTAAACAACCATTCTTCAAAAGCTTCTATTTCTTCTTCTGCTAAAGGTTTGACTGTCTCCTCTGAGGGTGAAGAAATGAGGACGGTCTTTCCTTTGTAGCTTGCCTTCTTCTTTTCAAGGACAGATTGAAGAAAATTGAGGGCAAAGCATTTGGAAACATCATCAGTGCCTACCCAATGCAGAATGGCCTCTTCTTCAGGCTCATAGTGATCAAAGTATTGGATGATTTTGTGGAGGGGTCCCATTCTCCATCTTCTCCATTCAAGGACCCAGGCAAAGTGTCTGTCTAACAAGGACATATACCCTTCTTTGTCAGGACTGGGGTGCTCTGTTGGAGTTGTCACCTTATTCTGTTCAGGAGATGCAACATAGGTGGGGATCTCTGATTCCCCCTGAATGTCTGCCACTATCTCAGACACTGTGACCACAGGTTTAGCAACCTTCTTTTTGGTCTTTGTGATCCTCTTCCTCTTCTGTCCAGCCTTCATGGTTGGAGGAGCAACCAGTTCTGCCTTCTTGGTCTTCTTCTTCTTCTTCTTCTTCTTCTTCTTCTTCTCAACAGAAAAGGCCTCAGAGAGGGGTTTCTGCACCTTCTCTCCTTGTTGTCTTTTAATATCAAGCTGAAGCTGTCTCTTCAGCTCCGCCTTTATAGCTTTTTCCCTGTTTGGAGAGGCAGACAGGAAGATTACCTTGGTGTGATCCAAAGGTGTGGCCTTCCTCAAGAGTACACCTTGTTTGAGGAGCAGTTCTGAGATGAGCAGTCCATGCCCTAGCTTCCCAGAGTAAAGGCGTGTCTTGGGGTTCTTCTTCTTGATAAACTCAATCAGGGATTTTACCATAACTTGTCCCCAGTTGATGTTTACCCCATGATGTACTGCATAGAGGGCCTTGGCATTTGCAGTTGTGACATCATCAGTGGAGGTATACTTGCACCACAAACATTTGTGGAAAATGTTAATGAGCAGCTCAAAATCCTTCTTGAGCAGGTTCTTTTTGATATTCACCTTCTCCACTTCCTCTCCTTTTCTGCAAAATTTCCTTTTGAATTCAGGTACAGGGATGTCAGTTTCCTCCAAATCAAATAGAAAGGGCCTGCCTTCCTCTAGTTGAATATTAAAGACCTTGTTGATGACGTCAGCATCAACTAGAACTTCTTCTCCTTGGACGCTGGAGGAGATGGTCTCATCCTTGAAGGATGCGTTGAGATAGAACTCAACAGTGTCGATGTTACTGTAAGCCTCATAAGCATGGGTGATGACCTTGCTCAGTTGGCACTCTGTCAGTCCGTCAACAATGGTGGTCATCCTCTCCCTTTTCTCAGCGAATCTGGGTAGGACATCCAGTTCGCATTTCATTCCTGCCAGCACATTCTTGAGCAGAGTTACATTTTGTTCCTTGGAGAGATCAGTGAAGCTCAAGAAAGCCATGGTCGTTTTAGCGGTTTGAGAATTTGGAGAGATACGAGTTCAAAAGCTTGAGAGTAATGAAAGCAGTAGAGATTTAGGTTGAAAGAAGGGAATATAAGGGTACGGGTTAGTGGACGTTTGAGATAATTTACGGTTCCAAGGTACCAATAAATGTGAAAAGGGGCGCAGTAAATATTATGCAACTGTGCACCGTTTTAAGGGTAAAGGGGTAAAAGACCTTTAATAAGTTACTAGGTCACCCGTTCCTCGAAATATTTCTAAGTCCACAACCTTCTGTTAGACAGACGAAGAGGTTTTCTGTAGGAAGGAAGAGAAGGTTTCTGTTGCTGAGGTGTTCTGCCAGGGTAGAGAACAGAGGGGGTTAACAGAAGGGGTTCTGCAACAGGTATTCTGTTAACAGAGATTTAGCAACAGAGGGCCTTCCTTTTCAACTTTCCCTTGGAATTCATCCATCATTCCCAATTCCTCTCCCAGTTTGTTGAATCTAGCCTCAGGAAGAGGCTTGGTTAGAATGTCTGCGAGCTGGTCTTCTGTTGACACATGCTCCATGCATATGTGCTTCTTCTCAACATGATCTCTGATTAAGTGATGTCTGATCTCAATGTGCTTTGTCCTGGAATGAAGAACTGGATTCTGAGTGATGGCAATGGCACTGGTGTTGTCACACAACAGCTTGATCAACTTTGCTTGAATTCCATAGTCCTTCAGTTGTTGCTTCATCCAGAGTAACTGAGCACAGCAACTCCCAGCTGCAATGTACTCAGCTTCAGCTGTACTTGTTGAGATAGAGTTCTGCTTCTTGCTAAACCAGGAAACAAGCCTTCCTCCTAGCAATTGGCAGTGACTAGAGGTGCTCTTTCTGTCTAGTCTGCAACCTGCAAAATCTGAGTCAGAGTAACCAATTAGTTCAAAGTTACCTCCCTTGGGATACCATTGGCCTGCATTTGGATTTCCTTTGATGTATCTGATGATTCTTTTTGCAGCACTAAGATGGCTCTCCTTGGGCTTTGATTGGTATCTGGCACAGATTCCAACAGAGAAGGAGATGTCTGGTCTGCTTGCAGTCAGATACAGCAGAGATCCTATGATTCCTCTGTATGTTGTTGCATCCACATCCTTTCCTTCATCATCTGGACCAATTCCTTGTGAAGTGTTCACGAGAATCTTTACTGATGACTTGCCTTCCACTCCAAACTTCTTGATCAAGTCTCTGGTGTATTTCCCTTGATTGATAAAGATTCCTTCTGGAACTTGTTTGACTTGTAGTCCTATAAAGTAGCTGAGTTCTCCTATCATACTCATTTCAAATTGACTCTGCATTACTTGAGAGAATTTCTTGCACAGTTCTGGATTAGTACTGCCAAATATGATATCATCAACATATATTTGTACTAACAGAATATGATTAGCAACAGAGATTTGAAATAGAGTTTTGTCAACCTTCCCTTTAGTAAACCCATGGTTCACTAGGAAAAGGGACAATGTGTCATACCATGCTCTGGGAGCTTGCTTAAGACCATATAAGGCCTTTTTAAGCTTGTAGACACAAGAGGATTGAGTAGGAATGACAAACCTGGTGGTTGTTCCACATAAACTTCTTCTTCAAGATCTCCATTTAGAAATGCACTCTTGACATCCATCTGGTAGACCTTGATGTTGTTGTAAGCGGCATAAGCTAGAAAGATTCTGATGGCTTCAAGTCTGGCAACTGGTGCAAAGGTCTCATCAAAATCTATTCCTTCTTCTTGGCAATAACCTTTAGCTACCAGCCTTGCTTTATTCCTTACAATGTTGCCATCTTCATCAGCTTTGTTCTTGAAAACCCACTTGGTTCCAATGACATTGTGGTGCTTTGGCCTGGGAACAAGTTCCCATACTTTGTTCCTTTCAAACTGAGTAAGCTCTTCCTGCATTGCATTGATCCAATCTGAATCTGCAAGAGCTTCTTCCACAGTCATGGGTTCCATTTGAGATATATAGCAGGCAAGCATTGCTTCTCTTCTTGTTGAAGCTGATCTGGTCTGCACACCACTTCTGATTTGACCAATCACTTGGTCAGGGGGATGATCTCTTAACCATGTTAGATCAGGTTCTGTCAACTGCTGTCTTGGTCTCTCTGATTCCTCATCTTCAGAGTCTTCATCTTTATTCAACAGAAGGGGGTTTGGTGCAGGTGTTGGAAATGCAGGATTATCTGCTACCTCTTCTGTAGGTTCTGGTGTTCTGTCTTCTATGCTGACTTCCTTGAGGATCTCTGTTACCTCTTTAACAGAGATGCTTTCATCAAACTTCACATGTAGAGATTCTTCAACATGTAGGGTCCTTCTGTTGAGTATTCTATAGGCTTTACTGGTGTTTGAATAGCCTATAAGGATACCTTCATCAGCCTTCTCTTGAAAGACTTTCAGATGCTCCTTTCCATTGTTAAGAATGTAGCACTTGCATCCAAACACATGAAAGTAGCTGATGTTGGGTTTTCTTCCTTTCCAAAGTTCATAAGGGGTCTTCTGGTGAATCTTGTTGATCATGCTTCTGTTCTGAGTATAGCATGCGGTGTTGATTGCTTCAGCCCAATATCTCATAGGTAGACCGGATTCTGCAATCATTGTTCTTGCCGCTTCTTTTAGAGTTCTGTTCCTCCTTTCTGCTACGCCATTCTGTTGAGGGGTTCTGGCGGCAGAGAGTTGATGAAAAGTTCCATTCTGATCACAGAAGTCCTTTATGACTTGGTTGACAAATTCAGTTCCTCTGTCTGATCTAATTGTCTTTACTTTCAAATTCTTCTCAGTCTGAAGTTGCTTTAACAGAGATGGCAACTTCTGAAGAGTTTCATTTTTCTTTGATAGAAAGATAGTCCATGTATATCTGGAATAGTCATCAACCACGACTAGGGTATATTTCTTCCCACCAACGCTTGGAGTTTCAACAGGTCCAAATAAATCCATGTGAATCAGATTTAGAGGACTTGTAGAAAGATCTCCAGCAATGGGTTTGAAAGAGTTCTTCTGTTGCTTTCCCTTCTGGCATGCACTGCAGAGGGTCTCTTTCTTGTAGACTATGTCTGGCAGTCCATCAACTATGTGTTCTCTTGCCAGTTTGTTGATTGTTTTGAAGTTCAAATGGCTAAGCTTCTTGTGCCAGTCCCAGCTTAGTTTTGAATCTCCCTTGGTTATCAGGCAAACTCCATCCTTTCCTGTGTTCCAATCAACCACATAGATGTTCTTCTTCCTTGATGCTATAAAAACCACTTCCTTTGTTGTCTCATGCTTCACATAGCAGAAGTTCTTTGTGAATTCAACAGTGTAGCCTTTGTCACAGAATTGGCTAGCACTCAGCAAGTTGAACTTCAGACCTTTGACATATGAGACATCATCAATGACTATCTGGTTCTTGATCAGCTTTCCTCTTCCTTTTGTTTGACCTTCTTTGTCATTACCTCCAAAGGTAACTCTAGGTCCTTTGCATTTCTGGAACTCAGTTAGGCAACTTCTGTCACCTGTCATGTGCCTGGAGCATCCACTATCAACAAACCATTCTTGCTCAGAGATTGCTCCAGCACACAGTTCCTGCAAGATCAAGAGTAAGATTTAGGTACCCAAGCAATGCTGGGTCCTGGGGGGTCATGGAGTCTGGGTAGTTGGTACCATTTTGGTCTCACCAAGTGAAATCTTGGTGGGTGGTACCCATTGTCCACCTGGTAGTTATAGTAAACTGAAGTGTGATTCACTTTGGGCATATGCTTGTGAGGGTCATGCTTCCTGTTTACATAATTTTGCATAGCTTTCTTTGTTGGAAAGAAGTCCCATATACTATCAAGAGCAGAGGGACAGTTAGCTTTGGGCTTCTGAAGTTGACCAACCAACCTCTTCTGCCTCAAGTTAACTCTCTCTTGATATTTGCCCTTCTGGTGATCATTTCTGGCATGATTTTCGTGAGGTTGTCTGTCAAAGAATGGTCTCTTATTTTTGTTATTTTGAAAACCTTTTCTGTTGTTAGGTTTTCTGCCAGGTTCATTATTTTTCAAAAAGGGTTTCTGTTGAACCTTTATCTTTCCCTTTTCTGGTCTGACTTCCTCATGAACAACCTTGGTGCCAGATACACCAGCTTGACAAATGGGGCTAGAAATCAGTGACACTATGACCTTATCTGCCTTAGCAATACTGGTGCTAGGCATTACAGAAGGCTCACCTGATTCTGTTGAGTCATAACCAAGACCAAAACCAGTGCCAATCTGTTGATCAAGTACAATCTTTTCCATGGAAGACTGGGCCTTCTGGTAAGCTTTGTACTTAATCTCGAGAGGCTCTATTTCTCTTATTTTCTTGAGAAGAGAAACATTTTCAGTTTCTAGCTGATCTCTTTTCTTAATTAGAAGATTGATTTTGATCTCAACCTCCTTCTTTAAGTCAAGAATTTCAGCTTTCAACTTACTGTCTTCTTGGATGCACTTCCGGCTTCCCTAAGACTGGTCTTTTCACTGAGCTTTCCCAGAAGTATCACAACTTCACAGCTCCAGGTACTTGGATGTCCTTCTTGTGAAAGAAGAGGTTCTATTTAGAACAGGGGTTCCTCCAACTTGCTTCGTTACAAAGAGTTTGTATGTGATGAGCTTGAAGAGTTGAAGAACAGTTCGAACTTTGCTTGAGTTGGAAATAAGGATTTTTCCAACTTCTGCCTTCTCTTGTAGAGGATTATGAAGTGTTAATCTCAAGGAGGCTTTTTCTTTTAGCGTTTGAATTTCTTGTATATAGAGTTGTAGCAATGGTTAGCAAGGTTTTCAAAAGTTATCCGGTTGTTCTTCGTAGTGTATCTTTTATACTGAGGTTGTCTTCCCGTTGGAGGAGAAGGAGGACAACTGCTTTAAATGAGCGAGCAGTTGACTTGACCAGTAGGACCCGGTAAAGTTGGCGGGTTACTATTTTGGGATAAGGTAATCCTGACATTGCGGCCAATCATCTGCAATTACTCTACAGAACATGGGGAGCATTAAATGTGCATTTAATGCTGGCACTGTAGCGTTTCCGTTCAAGTTACTTAGCCGTTGAAGGAATCTTTCAGTTGATTTCTCGGCTTTGTGGAATTCTTTCAAGTGTCAGGCCTTCTGGTGGTTTTAACAGAGAGTCGAACAGAGAAGGTCTGGAGCACTTCTGTTGAGAGTATATCCAATAGAGAACCAGGAGGGTTTCTGTCAGAGTAAAGGCTAACAGAGACCCCAAGGTCTTCTGTTCGGGAGCAGAGAACCAAAGATCCGGTTTTCCAACAATGCCTTAGAAGGGTCTTCTGTTCTTGGAGCCCTTCTGCTTAGAAAGTCTTCTGGTCTGTAGGGTTTCTGCTGGGTCGATTAAACTAAGAACTTTACAAGAAAATTCTAAACACATTGAGTCTAAAGAGGGGTACTCTAAAGTCCTAATTAATCTAGCATCATCAAAATCTAATTACAAATATTCCTTACAGACACTCTATTACTTTTGTTATGTTATATATTTGAATAGTTGAAATATTAATTTGTTATTTTTATAGTAGGTATTATTATTTGTTTGTCGGTGATAGTTGATATTGTTCAAAAGTTATTTTCCCTTACATTTGAGCGTAGAGTCACGATTCTATTAACAAGAGCTCCAATGTTTACATAAACTCATAAAGATTTATCCCAATTTCACAATCAAGTTTATTCAAGCTTTCTTTATTGTATATTTTTCTGTAAATAAAGACCCTTACTCAACGAAATATGATCTAGTTCATTACAATATGCTCAATTCTAATTACTATATACATCCAAAGATTTTATAAGCTAAAATTTGTTCTCTTTAGACATGACTAGTGGCAATTTAATTTTTCTACATCTTCTTTTCAGTTTTTGTGCTATTTTTAAATAATGGAGAATGTTTAATCGTTTATATTTATCTATTGATGCTATTTGATTTGTTAAGGTATGTGCTATTTAAATTTAATACGGAATAGTGTTTTGAAGCCATTCTGTTTACTTCATTCCAACCTTTTATGGGTTTTAGTTTTAATTATACTATACAGCCTATACTACGGTTTAAGTTGACTTTTTATTTAGTTTGAAAATGCTAGGAAAATTCTCCAAATAAGACTAAAACAGTTTGAAAATTTCAAAATAGGACTGTCATGTTTTTTATTCCCAAAATAGGACTAATTACTACCATATTTAGAAAATATTGACATGTTTGAAGTCTGGTACTGCCAAAACATGGCAGTAATTAGTCCTATTTTGGGGGAAAAAAATATGACAGTCATATTTTGAAATTTTTAAAGTGTTTTAGTCCTATTTAGGGTATTACTCTCAAAATGTTATTACTTGTTAGCTCCTTTAGTAGCGAGTAGTATTTAGTTATTACGAATATAAAGGAAGAGAAATGCTATAGGTACCCCAAAATAGGGTACCCCATGCCATTCTTACCCCGACCTAATGTGTGGCCATAAATGGGGCAACATATTTAAGTGGGGTACCCATTTTGGGGTACCTTTAGCATTTCTCAAAAAAGAATTGGGAAGCTAGACCGAATCTATTCATTTCAAGCAAAGCGAGTAAAGCCTGATATCTATTACTACCTCCGTCCCGGTGGACTTTGCCAAGTGCAAAGTAGATGAGAAATAAGAAAACTAAAAACTGTGTGGTTCAGATTTGTGCAGATGAGAGAGAAATGTGCAGAAGCACGAATTAGTTACTTTAATAGGAAAATGACAAAGTTTTTTTGGAACAACTAAAAAGGGAAAATTGACAAAGTTCAATTGGACGGAGGGAGTATGAAAATTGGTATACCTGGTCCGGAATTACACATTTAATGGAATATGTGATTCTTAAATAGTTGAGACCCTATGCATTTTTAACATGATGGCTTTGTATCATTGTTGTTATATATTTAAATAGTTGGTCTATAGGATAGTTATTTCTGTAGTATTTGTGATTTTTTATTTACTAGTAAGAGTTTATATTGTTTAAAATTATATTCTATAGACCGGTGGACGTAGCTCAACTGGTAGCGAAGGAGTGCCACCAGGGTTAGGTCCCGGGTTCGAATCACGGCAACTGCGATGAAAGGTTACTATGTTAAAAAATGCATAGGGCCTCTTCAAGTATCGAAGACAGAGCTCCACTCTCTATCTGTCAAATTGTGATTATAGTCCAATTTATGTTGGAGGACAGAGCCCCACTCTTTTTTTTATGTTTTTTTATTCTTAAAAAAGTACTCCATATTAATATGGGGACCAATGTGACTCATGCTCACCCCTACTTTTAATGCAAGTCTACCATGATATGAATAATTGTGACGGTGATTGATGATGTGATACTTTTTAAAATAATTAACTTAACAAACATTCTCCCAAACATTAATTCCATTTGTGTTAGAAAAACAACAATTTTTAGTGTACACACTTTTACTGTTTACATACTTTTACACATGCAGTGAAGGCCTTTTTGTCTGTCCCCAAACAAAACATGTTTTGTCTGTAAACAATGTTGATGGATAGACTACCCGGGGGTATATATCCGAGGGGTTATTGCTGAGAATAACTTAGAGAGAAGTTAGAGCACAAGTAAGTAAGAGAGAGAGTGTATTCAGTATGAATGTCGTGCTTTACAATGGGAAAAAGGGGGTGCTATTTATAGTAGCAATAAATGCCGGACAGGGACACGTGTCAAGCATCCATTGGCCGAGAGGTCACCTCATCTGGATGGCGCTGGCAACCGCATGTGGCCGCATTTAATGCGACTGTTGGATGGGACGTTGTACAGGGTACGGTGATCTGTACGCATGTGGCGCGGATATTATGTCGGGAGAGGTGCCTTCGGCTATAGAGCAGGAGCCGAGGGCTCCTCAAACCGAGGGCACCCTGGTGCCAAGGGCTCCTGGTGCCGAGGGCTACTGTTTTCGCCGTTTTCTCCCAGTTTCTTAGTTTGCTTGAGAAACCCGTTCTGTGAGAGTCTAGAGCCTTCGGCCAGGGAGTCGAAGGCACCCCTGGTGCGCTGTGGGCTGCTTGGCACTCCGGGCGCCATGTCTTGGGCCTGTTGGGCCTTCTGGGCCTGTTGGGCCTTCACTGGAGTAGTAGGAGTCTGTGGGCCGGGGGTTCCCGGGCCATATACTCCATCAGGAGTCCCTCACTCCTTTTGCCGAAAGGTTTTTGAGGGAAAAGGAGTAATTTGTGCTTGCCCTTTGATGTTGTCCTGTCGTAATCTCTGAAGTTGGTGAGGAGTTGTTGCTTTTATGTCCCTGCCGGAGGCAGTCCCTCAGTTACCCACATGTCGGGACTTGAGGGCTTGCTTTGTCGTTTGTTGGAATTTCACTAGTTTTGTAATTTAATGATTTTCCCGAGGGGGTCCTCTAGTCCCCCACTCCTTGAGGCACTTGTAAAGTGGTGAAAAGGAGTAGAGTAGTTGCGTTGCTGTTGTGGGCCGAAGGCTGACGCTTTTCGTTTCATTTTGGGGGGATGCCTCGTTAAAAACCTCATTGGGAAAAACCCTGGGGGAAAAAATCCTAATGAGGGAAAAAGAGTGCACCGAATTCCCCCAACGATGAATCGAAAATGTGAAACCTTGGTCAAAAATGGAGAATAGCGATAATGCCGAAGGCTCTCCTTTTTCTGAGGGCTCAGGTGTTGATTAGCTGGAGGCTTTGTTGTTGATGTCATGGGGGCACCGAAGGGGAGTCCCTCAATCTGGGAACCGAGGGCGTAATGAATGTGGGTAGCAGTGGAGTTGTTACCGGGGGGGTCCACTGTTTGTTGATTAGTTGGTGATGAAGATACCCGAGGGCTCCCATTACCTGTGTGCTGTAGACTATCCGTCAATGAGGTATACCCCCCGGGGGCTAACCAGCCTTTACGGTGCTGAGGGGGAATCCCCGAGGGGTGGCCTGTCGTGAAGCCTTGGGCTTCTGAAGGAGTGGTCCCGAAGGCGTCTGTTATGTGCTGTGTGGGGCACAATCCGGGGGCGTCTCTGGGTAAGTGTACCCGGAGGCTCTCCTTGATGAAGTGGAGTGAAGTAGAAAACCCGGGGGCTTCCAGAATATAGCCGTTGGAATATGTAACGTCAGGTTATAGCCGTGGGGGGGGGGGGGGTACACATGGCGCGTGGCGGTTGGCTTCCCGTGGGCGGCGTCATCGGTTGGGTGAAAACGCGGTGCGTAATGATGACGCTTGGGCGGAGGCCCAGTTTTTGGGCCCAAGCCTGGATTCTGGAGTCTATAAATACCCCATGGCCAGACCATTCTCCTTGTGCGTCCGATATTGTTAGCGAAGCTCTGCCAAATTTTCTAGAGAGAGAAAGCTCAAGCCCCCGGTCAAAACTCAGCTTTCAAGGTCAGTGTCCTGCTTTCCTCTCAGAACTTTTAGTAAGTTCCTCCCTCTGGCCTTAGATTAGGGTTAGAGTCCTGTAGAAAGCCCTCGAAACCTCAGGTGCGTACTTTGTCAAAAATGTCGTCCGCGAGCGATTCCCAGGACATCTCAAGGGACCCCTCGGTCGAGGATGAAAGCATCTCCGACGTGGAGTCCAGTAACAGTCAGCCCTCGGATGGTGGTGATGCAGCTCTCGCCACCAAGGTGCAGAAGGATCTGATGGCCGAGGCCGAGGCGGAGGAGTTCGAGCGAACCGCCGAAGATGAGGAGTTGGCCCTCGCCGTCCAAGTTGCTGAGGAGGAAGAGGAAAAGGAGAGGGCGAAGGTTACTGTGGCCGTCCTTCCCCCTCGGGGTGCTGGGGAGGCCAGTACCTCCAGGCCGTTGGACCCTATGCCTCTGAGGATAGCCCCCGACAATAAAAGGAAGATGAAGTCGAAGAGGGCTGCCCCCAAGAAGAAAGGTGTTGCCGCTGGTGCTGGGGGGCCTGTTGAAATGCCAGAGGGGTATACCTGGCTAAATACCGAGGCCCTCGATATCAAGTCGAAGGCGGACAGGGCTGATTTGTACGTCACGCAGCTGCACGTGGGGCCCTCGGCCGAAGTGGTGGAGCCAGGCGTCGATGATTTGCTGTCCCGGCCACCCGAGGGATGTATTGCCGTCCATATCCTGTCGGTGTCAATGGGCCTCCGGTTCCCCCTGCACCCATTTCTCCGGGAGTACCTCAGGTTCGTTGGACTCATCCCTTGCCAACTTACCCCCAACAGCCATTCATATATTGCTGGCTTCCTGCACCTGTGCCGGACGAGGGATGTTACCCCAAGCTTGGACCTCTTCTTCCAAAGCTTCAACTTGTGCCGAGGGGGGCACGCGAATGCCGAGGGCTTCGCCAATTTGCAGCAGGTAGCGAAGTTCAAGTTGTTCACCGAGGCGCCCTCGTCTAACAAGGGCTGGAAAGACAGATGGTGCTATGTCCGGTTGACCGAGAACCCCTTCCCGAGGGGGCTAAGGGACCGCTTTCGGCGCCACGAGAAGGTGGGGAGTATCGCCCTAGAGAAGGATGGCCTGAAACTCGCCAAGATCCCGGAGGGTCGAAAAAAGAACATAACCATCAAGGAGTGCACCCTCGAGGAAGACTTATATGCCCTCGGATTCCTGAGGTATCGGTTCATTGGGGAGACCGATGAGAAGTATCCCCTCTATGATAAAGCCTTCGGGGGAGCAGGAGGTAGTGGCCGAGGGCTACGGCTTTTATACTTAGAAATTTTTTTTGTCATGTTTGTCGTTGTGTCTCTGACCCCTCGGTTCTAACCTTTTAACTTGTTGCTGTCGTTCTTTGCAGGTAGCAAGATGAATGCCAATGCTCTGTTTGCAAAGAGGAAGGGCAAAACCCAGGCAAAGGAGAAGGGGCCCTCGGGCCAGAAGCCAGTCGATGCGTTTTTCCCGAAGGACATAGAGCCTTCTGCTGAGGATGTCAATGCTGCTGAGGGGACCGGGGGGTCGAAGGCCGAGGCGGCCGTGAAGAAGAAGAGGAATGGTAAGGGGGTGGAGCCCCCTACCAAGAAGCAGAAAGCCGCCGGGGGCGCTGTTGAGGGGGCGGCCCCCCCTCATAGTTGTTGATGACATGCCCTCCACTGATGGGCCTCCGGCCTCGGCCACCCCGAAGGCTCCAGTGAATCTCCCCCCGGAGGAATTACCCCGGGAGATCCTTCAACTCTCCCTTGTCCCCGGTGCTTCACTGATGCACGGTACTGCCGAGCCGAGGGCCTTCCTGCGGGGCATCACCTCGAAGATGGATAGAGAAGTCTTCGAGACATACGATGATGATGCCATCGAGAACAGGATCCTCCGGTCCTCTCTCACTGTAAGTATTTGCTTCCAGTTTCCCTCTCTTATCAATTTAGTATTTTTTTTTGGGGAATAATCTAACTCCTTTGATCATTGTTTGCAGGCCTGCATAGCCCTCGGGGAACAGGCCCAGAGGCGTGAGGAATGGCGCCTTCACGAGGCCGAGCAAGCTAAGAAGATGGAGGGGCTGATTCGCAAGAACTCTGAAGCGATGAAGCATGCTGCGCAGTTGGAGGAGGCCCTCCGGGAGGCGAAGGCGGCGGCGGAGAAGGCCAAGGCCGATGGCATAGCCGAGGGCAAGGCAGAGGCCGAGAGGGTTGCTGCCGAGGCAGCGAAGAAAGCTGCCGATGAGGCCAAAACCGCCAAGGAGGGAGCTGTGGCCAAGGCCCGAGGGGAGGCAGTTGCTGAGTTCCTTACCGAGGGCTGGAGGACCGAGGGCCATAAGGAGTGGGTGGCCTCCGTGGTGGCGGCCTCGGTGGATGCTTGGGTAGAAGGCCCCGGGGTTGACTGGCTGACAGATAGGGGCGACGCCTACTACCAGGGGGGTGAATTCTTTACCCAGCATCTGATTTACCGGAGGCTCGCCAGGCACTTTGGCGTATCCCTCGACCAATTTGACCCCTCAGCATACGGCCTCCCTCCATTGCAACCAGATGTGAGAGTTTCCCTCCCCCCGGGCGAAGAACGGCCGACGATATACGACTCTGTGGTGACGGGGGGTGATGGGGGCGGAGCCGTCGGAGGTGATGCTGCTGGGGAAGAAGTCTCCTCCAAAGCCGCCGTAGAAGATGCCCTCGGAGATAATGATGCTGAAGTCCCAGAGAAGATTTGTACTTAGAGATTTCTGAACAAACTTTTGTAATGAACACCATTGATCCTTCGGCTTCGGTCTGTTTGTAATTTTATGCTTACTTCTGTTCTTGATGAATGCATGCTGCCTCCGGGCTTTTCACATTTGAATGCGCCCTATGTTTGAATGTATGCCTTCTCCTTTTTGAATGTATGTCTAGGACTTAGAATATTTTCCAAGTGTTTGAATACGGTTGTAGCCTTCGGTAGTTGGGCACCCTTTGCTGGATATACAACCGAGGGCTCAGCAATAGTTAGAACTTAGAAAATTTTTCTAAGTGTTGATTCCTTGTGTACTGTAGCCTTTGATTGATAGGTAGCCTTCGGCTATTAGGTCCCTTGAGATGGGGGTGAAATATGTAGGACTTAGAAAGATTTCTAAGTGTAGATTTTCCCTTGGGAGCCTTCGGGAGATGGCATCCCTTCTTGATGTATGAGTAGTTAACCGGGGGGAAAATATGTAGGACTTAGAAGATTTTCTAAGTGCTGTTGTATCGCATAGCCTTCGGCTATCATATTCCCTTAGCTGTAATATCGCCTGGGCCGGGGGCCCAATCTTTAGGACTTAGAATTTTTTCTAAGTGCCGCTTCCTTACGTCGCCTTCGGGTGATGGGTGCCCTCTAACTCTGCGTCACTTTTGCGGGATGCTCGGGGGCTACTCATTTAGGACTTAGAATATTTTCCAAGCGTAAATTGATGTTGAGCTTCCGGATGTAGATCCCTCTGGGTATATGAATAGGATGTGGCGTTTTTTCTCCTGGTAGTGGGGGTACTCTTCCTCTTCCTCCTCCAAGTTTCCGATCTCCCTCTTCTTGCCGAGGGGGATGGTGTTCGGGTTCACCCAAGCGTTCACCTTCGTGTGGTGCCCTCGGGGAGGTCCCTGATGAGAAGGTCCCTCCTGCCGAGGGCTCTGAACAAATTGGGACAGGTGCACCGCTTGTATCAGTCTCTCGATGGCCGTTTTTAGCTGGTGGCAGTCATCGGTTCTGTGCCCCTGATGCCGATGGAAGCGACAGTATGGGAACTGAGGGTTGATAGCATGTACCTCCGGGGGTGCGCGAGAATCGCGCTCAACGAGGCCCCTCTCCTCGGCAAAATCAAGGATGATGCTGACGGGGTGCGTCAATGGTGTCCGGGGGCGGTCCAGGAGGATGGGCTGTGCCCAAGTCTTAGGACTGTTCTTATAACCTCCCCCGGGCTTGGCTTGGCCTTGACGAGGGCGGTCATCAGAGGGTCCTGAAGACTTGGGGTGATTTGGAGGAGCCCCCGGCCCTCGAGTGTTCTTGTTGTCAGCCCTCGGGGGATGCTGATCCGGATGCTGGTGGTATTTCTCCACCTCCTCGGCCTCAGCATATCGATCCCCCCGCTGCAAAGCCCTTATGTAGTCGGGGGGGGGGGGGGGTTCAATGATGAGGCTCCTTGAAAAGTTGCCGGTGCGGAGGACGGTTTGTAGGAGGGCCAGGAGGGTCCCGTCATCAGCACCGTCGACTTTGTCGGCTTCCGTCCTCCAGCGCTCCATGAAGTCCCGAAGGGTCTCATCCCTCTTCTGGCGTATGGTTAGGAGGTGGGAGAAGTGCTTCCTCGTGCGACGCCTCCCGGCAAATTGTGTCAAAAATCGCTGGGCGAGTTCTTGCCACGAATCAATGCAGCCCTCGGGTAACCGGTTGAACCATTCGTACGCCGGCCCCTCCAAGGTGGAGAGGAACCAACGACACAAATATTCGTCCGATGCCCCTACCATCATCATGCTGTTTTGATATTTGCTGTAGTGTTCCTGGGGGTCCGTCTTCCCGTTATAGGGCTGTATGTGTTGCCCTCGGTATTTTTCCGGGATCCGGGCCGCCAGTACCCTTGGGGTAAATGGCGTCCGGGTCCGGAGCTGGATGACGGGTTCCCCGGAGCCCTCAGCCACCTTCTTCTGTAATTCCTCCATTTTGGCCATCATGGCCTCGTATTTGAGATCTGAATGAGGGGTGGAGGTGGTGGTGTGAGCTTTGTTGGCCTCCATCTCATCAAGCCGGCGTTGGAGGGCCACAATAATTTCGTCCCGGGGATCCTTCGGGAGGGTCTCCGCCCCCTGCGAACGAACCCGGGCCGAGTGGGCCTGGTTGATCTGGTGGCGAGCATCATTGGCATGAAGGGGTGCCTTGCCTTTGTCCCGAGGGGGACGCTCCTCGTCTGCCCTCGAGACAGACCCTCCGCTTTCCTGAGGCCTTTGGAGTGCTTTCCCCCTGAGGCGGTCTTGGACCCCTCGGCGGTCTGGCCCTCCTCCAAGCCGGTTGAGGGCGGAAGTGCGGGGCCTTTCTCTGTTGTCATTGTGGCGGTCCCGGGACTGAACTTCCTGGGAGGACGTATCTTGGGCCACTACCCCTTCGTCGTTCCTAACCCGAGGGGTGGGGTTTCCGAAGGGGTGTGGCAGAGGGGGAAGTATGATGTTCTCCCCAACCTGGGGTTGAACCGGAGCCAGGGTGCCGATGGCACCCGGGTTCTGAGTGAGCGTTTGGATGAAGGCGGAGAGCGCCGATTGCACGTCGATGGTGAGAACCGGAGGGCTGACTTGGTCATCGCTCCGGTTTTTCTTCTTGGCCTCGATGCCGAGGCGGGCATCGGGGGCATTCTGTTGGATCTGAAGGCGTAGGTCGACAGCCGCCTGTTCCAGCCCAGCGATGACACCGCCCTCGGGAGCCCTGTGAGAGGCTTCGGGGGCGTTGACGTCGCCGAGGGCCAGGTTCTTGTCTTCTACGTTTTTGGAGTTGGCACGTGTTGTTCTCACCATTTTGGTAGAGGGCTAGTGTTTGGCGAAGGGGGAGGGTTTTTTACTCGATTGTTCGACCTCTCAACGAGAGCACCAAATGATGGATAGACTACCCGGGGGTATATATCCGAGGGGTTATTGCTGAGAATAACTTAGAGAGAAGTCAGAGCACAAGTAAGTAAGAGAGAGAGTGTATTCAGTATGAATGTCGTGCTTTACAATGGGAAAAAGGGGGTGCTATTTATAGTAGCAATAAATGCCGGACAGGGACACGTGTCAAGCATCCATTGGCCGAGAGGTCACCTCATCTGGATGGCACTGGCAACCGCATGTGGCCGCATTTAATGCGGCTGTTGGATGGGACGTTGTACAGGGTACGGTGATCTGTACGCATGTGGCGCGGATATTATGTCGGGAGAGGTGCCTTCGGCTATAGAGCAGGAGCCGAGGGCTCCTCAAACCGAGGGCACCCTGGTGCCGAGGGCTACTGTTTTCGCCGTTTTCTCCCAGTTTCTTAGTTTGCTTGAGAAACCCGTTCTGTGAGAGTCTAGAGCCTTCGGCCAGGGGGTCGAAGGCACCCCTGGTGCGCTGTGGGCTGCTTGGCACTCCGGGCGCCATGTCTTGGGCCTGTTGGGCCTTCTGGGCCTGTTGGACCTTCACTGGAGTAGTAGGAGTCTGTGGGCCGGGGGTTCCCGGGCCATATACTCCATCAAATGTGTATTCACAGAAAAAAGCATTCTCAAGTGTGTGTAAAAGTGTGTAAATTGTAAAAGTGTGTATAGAAGATTTTTTTTGTTACAAAAATGTCACTTTAATTTAACAAGCACAATCACTGATTGATATTATTTATGTGCAAATTGGAATTGTTAATGTTAAATTAGTGTTTATCACCTTGTCTATGCATGATACCATGAGACTAATTTCTCAGGTTCTGAGAAATACATTCTACTATGAGAAGTGAAAATATTTTGACCGTTAGATTTGATGTTGCACTAAAATAACTTCATATTTCACTAGAATTTGAATTTGACGATGTTGCACTAAAACAAGTTCATGTTTCATCAGGGATTTTACAAGAGGGTTATTCCCTGAATATTACTAAATTAAGGCTGATTTCCAAAAATGTGACCACTTTTACATTTGAACAAAAATGTGACTAAAATAAAGTGACAACCAAATATTCATGTCACCGCCACATTTTCATGTCACTATCGATGTCGCTGCCATTATCGCTCATTTAACTGATGTCGTCGTCGCTCATGTCATTGCCGTTGCCACCGCTCACCGCCGCTGACCACAGTGACACCATCATAGTGACTCCGGTCAAAGTGACACACTGACGCCTCACATTTACCTCAGTGACCAGCCCGTCAGTCACCCTGTTGCCCCGCCACTGGCAACCGGCACTCCGGCAATGACCACCACTCAGCTGCAACCTGCGTTCGATCAGGCTGCCCTGACCACCCCTGCCCTAACATAGCCCCACCCCCACCAGTCCTGCCCCCTGCCTACCAGCCCCACCGCACTATACCTGCTCATTTGCGCCAGCAGCCCACAGTAACCCAGCCCCAGCCACGACAACCTGTCCCACCAACAAACGGTAACCCCCAAGCCCCACCAGCCATGGCAACCCGCCCCCTGCCCCACAAGCCCACAAGAACCCGCCACATACCGCTCACCACCACTAGCCATTAGCACTGTTGAAACCCATCCCTTGCCCCATATCTTGTCGGAAACCCTCCCCCCCCCCTCACCTGCAACCACTGTGTGTACAACCATCAAAGCCTAGCCGATATGAATAGTCCGCCGAATCACCGCCCAACTAGGAACAAATTACAGATCTGCTCAATGACAATGGGGAACTGCCAGGGGCGGATGTATGCTAGGTCAGGGGTGGGCTTCAGCCCAGCCCATTTTTTTCAAATCTCAGCCCAGCCTAAATTATTTGTCAGCCCACCCCACAAATAATTTTCAGCCCAGCCCACAAAAAAACTGGCAACTAAACCATACGTCGTTACGCAGTTACGCACACGGCCACACGCAGTCGGCAACTTAACCTCGGAACCTCCTATTCTCCGAACACCGAAGGGACGAAGACAACGAATGAAACGAGCGAAGTGGCGAACGGTGAAGGGCAACGGATCAGCCGCCGCACTAAAGTAGCGAACGGAACGCCGAACGCCTCTGGCTCCGACCGACCTGACTTCCTCCAGCCTCCCTCTCTCGGCCTCTCGCTTTCTCGACCAGTCCTCCAGGCTCCAGCGACCGACACTCCGGCAGACGGCAGTCCAGCGGCCAACCTTCATTCCTCCAGGTAAATCTTCTTGCGGTCTTGCCCTTTTACCAAGTAATTTGTGCCCATTTGGTATAATTTGACCGATTGAGTTTGGTGTTGGTGTTGAATTTTAATTTGTGTAGTTCGTGAATTTTAATTTGTGAATCAGTGAAGTTATGAACTTCTGCCGTGAATTTGTAAACTGTGATTAACCGATTGTGTATTAAACTATTAATGTATTAATTATTATTATTTTTAACATTTTAGAGTTTTAGGGCTAGGGAATCATACAATCGTTTTGATTATTAATTGAATTTTTCAGTACATAATTAAATAGTTTTATTTTATATATATACGTATTTTAATATATACCAATATTGAAAATGTTTTTTAGAATGGATAATGAACATGTTGCCAAGAAGGGAAAGAAGTTGATTTCATCATTCTTTTCGAAAGTGAATCGTCAAACTGGTGAAGGGAGTTCTGAACCTATACCTACAACAGTGCAAGATCTGGTCAATGAGGATCCTCCACATGCTGTAGTCCCTGAAATTCAAACTATCTCAAATTTGGATTTCAATGCTCGATAGACATGCTCGAATGTAGAAGTTTAGAGTATTCAAATTTTTATTAATCATTAATAAATTTATAAAAATTGCACTAAAACGTTTAAATTTTATGATATGTACAATAGTATAATTTATATGTGAACGATAGGCTCGTGTTCGGATCGAAACATCACTATGTTCGATCTCGGCTTGAATAATTATTCAAACTCAAAACCTACTCCGTGTTCGAGTTCGAAACTTGTTAAACTCAATTCATTAAATTAGATTCGAAATCAAGCCCGAACTCGAGTATATAATTCAAAAAAATCTTTGTTCGATAACAACCCTGGGCTAAATTTGGTATGTATAGTAAAAAAAAATTACTGCTGCTTAGCCCACCCCATCTCTCGATCCTGGATCCGCCCCTGGGAACTGCTGTAGCCACCAAAGTCGCGGTTGTCTCTAAAATCCGACGAAGCATGTCGACGACCCCATCTGTGCTCCGACCCCTTTCAAAACTGCAGTCACGCATTGTGATTTGCACATTGTTCACCATCGATGGTCATCCATGGTTCTATCATCGACGAATCTGAGGGCTGGGGTGATAGATGCCATGGTTGATGAAGTTAGATTGTGTCGGAGATGGTGGTTGCAAGTGGCGGCGGAGCCTAGCGTTGTACTGGTTCAGCGAGGAGGACGGAAGAGAGAAGGTTGCACGGTACTGGTTCAACGAGGAGGACAGAAGATAGAAGGCCCGTGAGCAGCGACTGTTAGTCGTTGTAATATTTGTGTCATTCTTTCTTTAATAATATTGCACTAAAACAGTTTCATATTGCCTTAAAGGCATGTAAAACGGGATTTTCACAAGTATTTATGAAAAACATCATCCCCCAATGTTGCAGCTAGCTTTTAGTACAAAATGTTTTCATTGCAACACAATATAATCTAGCAGCTGAGGGCGAATTCATTACTCATTCCTCACCTAGCAAAAAATTTCTTCTTACACTACAAAAAAACAGTCCATTTGTCACGGATTTTGTCACGTACCCCTTTATAAAAAATTTCTAACAAATAATTTTTTCACGGATTTTGTCATGAAAAAATCCCTGACGTCAGAGTCCTGAAAAATATTTGTCAGGGAAAATCATCCGTGACAAGATTTTGTCACGGTGTTGTCACGAACACACATCCCTGTCAGATGTCCTTGCCGACCGGCCAAATAGTTTTTTGTCACTGAATTAACCCATGAAAGAGTGTAGCCGCAAATAAAAAGAATTAGTTTTTTTTATTTTGTCACGGATTGCATCCGTGACAACGTGTTGGCCATAAAAAAAAATCATTTTTTAATTTTGTCACAGATGCGATCCGTGACAATGTGCAACCGACAAAAAAAACTATTTTTTTTTTTATTTTGTCATGGACTCATGGATTAGTTCATGACAAAATGAATATGTATAGCCCGGAAAAATCGACGAAATCAACTTTAATTTGTCAGGAACTTTGTCACGGAAAAATCGTGACAAAGGTGATGGGTGAAAATTTCAAATTTTGTCACGTATCGACATCCGTGACAAAATTCCGCAACGAAAAAAGGCCTCTCAGATTTTTTTATGTACCGCCGGCCATTTGTCATGAATTTTGTCAGAGATTTTATCTATGAGAATTTTTTTGAGGGATTTCGTTCGTGCCAACATTTTTTCGTTGACCGGGGAAATGTTCCGTGACCAAGTCCATGACAAAGCTTGACAAAACTGTCTGAGACAAAACCCGTGACAAAAAAGCTGTTTTTTGTAGTGTTACTTCACTACACGTTAGATGTTTCACCGTATGCATACAAATCTCAACCGTTTAATTTACTCATGTTGCACTACGAGAACTTCATGTTGTGCTACGAGGTGCACCAAGAGATTTTGATGGGGCAACATGAAGCTCTAATGGTACAACATCGAGATCTAGCTTGTATTGGTACTTTCATATCCATTCATTTTCTTCATTTAATCATTTAGCTTGTATTGATAATTTGGAATTTAACTATGAAGTAATTTTACACTGATTTGTATCAAATTTTTTGTTTTTTATGAAACTCATAACGACATAAAGATAGAGGGAACCCACCATTGAGAAAGGTAGAAAATCAGTAAAGAGATAGTGAAAGCATATTCCAAGCCTAGCTAGCTAATTACCTAATCCACCAAAGACTTGACTTCCTGACATGGCCATGCCATTAGTCTCTGACTGACCAATTCAAAGGCCACTTAATCAGGGATTAAAGGAATAGTGTTCCATTGAGAGTTTGCCACGTAGGATCTGATTAGATTCTGAGTGGCCCTACAAACACTTGATGCCTTTTCTTTTTGACTTGGCCTTCTCGATCTGTATAAACAAACATTGCATCTGGATGGTTCGTCCATTGCCTTAGCTTTCTCCCTACTCCCTCTAGTGTGCCTTTTGACACCAAACGGCCAGTAAACAGATCATGCAATTTGACAACGATGTAATGCTCACAGTGTTCGAAGTTGCCAATCTCATTTTTATCAACAATAATTACTATCTAAAATATTTTCCTTTTGTTTTTAGACGATCCCAAATTTTTTTATAAGAAAGAAAATTGACTTATAGTATAGTTAACTCATTCATAATAATATATGGAGTATATTTTGTTATTACTAATAAAAATTCAAAGTTTTAAAACATTTACTAAAACTTCTAATAAATTGCAAAAATTGAATTAAATTAATATACACTCCCCCGGCCACGCATATTAAGGAAATATTTTTTTCCTTTGGGCTTCCCGGAATGCCACTTTTACGGACGGATGAATTTTACTATGATATGCCTCGATGTCATCATTATTTAAGGATAGTAGAATAAATTGATACATAGTTTAAATTTGTTCAACAAACAGGAAAAGAAGACTTTATTTAGAGACATCAAGTAAAAGAAAAATGGGAAATTTATTTAGGGACATAGGGAGTAAGATTTTACTACGTAATATATAAAATTTGAAATTAAAAGATTAGTTGATATCATGAATGGTGAACAAGAAGATTAGAGAGGGACATGTGTAATATAGAGGCTGTTTGAATTGGTGATGATGGAATTGACGGCATCAGTTCAATCTAGGGGTGGGCAAACGGGTATAGAAACTGCAAGTCAGGTCAGGTAATACGGGTTCGGGTGGGTTAGGGTTGGGTCTTAGTTTTGGGAAACCCAAATGGGGCAGGGGCAGGACGGGTCCTAAAAACTTCAGGAACAGTATGGGTTTAGAGTTTGAAAAAACGGGTACTCGGACCGATCCGTTTTAAAATATATACTCCCTCCGTCCCATAAAATATAGTACGTTCTCAATAGGATTTGAATCGGTGTTTAAGAAAGTGAGAATAAAGTAGAAATGTATGATTGTGGTTGAGTAAGAAAAAGGTAAATGAATGGTAACCACACAAAACTTTCCAAAATGGGAAATGTGAACTATTTTTCGGGACGACACAAAAAGGAAACCGGGAGCTATTTTGCGAGACGGAGGGAGTATATTTTTAAAAGTCTATCATGTTAAATATAATGTACTAACAACACTACCAAAAAATTTTATATTCATGAATTATTAGAAGGAGTTTCTAAATCCATATAAACTTCTAAATTATTACTCCCAATTCTTTATTCCAAATGCATCAAATTTTCTTTATTTTTTAAACAAAGACTCTTGCTCAATAAAGTGTGACACATTAATTTAATCATCTTAAATTTACTTACGTTTTGAGATTTAATAAGCTTTAAATTGTTTTGTTAAACATATATGTGTAGTGACTTGTCTAATTTCTTATGACTCTGTGGTGCTATGTTTTTAGTTTATGAATGATGATTCCTTATTTTTTACATTTCAAAGTTTGGTGTTATTTGATTTGTGTAGTTGTGTGCCATTTATACATTTGTGGTTTATTAACTAATTCAACACTTTATTTTATATTTTTATTTAAAATTTTTACTATATTATGTTGACATTGATACTTAATTAGTTTGATATGTTTACCTACTAGATATTTTGTGAGTGTAGCGGTATTTATTTAAGAACCGATCGAGAACTCGAACCCAACCGACCTGTTTCAAACGGGGCGGATAAGGTCCCGTTCCTATTTTGATACTTGATATACTCAGGTCGAACCTAACCACTAAATGGAACCGGCGGTTCTTGAAAAGTTATCAATTATCCGGATCGATCCAGACCGTGTCAACCTCTAGTTCAATCTATTGAGATTTCTAAAATTATGTCTGAAGCAATTGAATAAACAGATCAGCTCCATTATAAAAACGATATGAAAATCTATTTTATTAATAAAATAAAGAATAAATTTTAAGAAAAGAAACACAAAAATAAACACCTTTGGCAAAAACTAATATAATAAAAACTGCATTATTAGACTTATCTAAAATGTGAAATACTATATATTTACTAAAATTAAAATAAATAGAAGTTTGTTTTACAAAAAGATACTCCATCCGTCCCATTTTACATATCTTACTTTTCTTTTTGGATTATCCCAAAAGAAGTGTCACATTTACCTTTTAGGAAAGAAATATGTGGTTCATAACATTTCACTTTATTATACTCAAATCTCAACCACAACTTTTACTTTTTCAAACACTTTATTAAAAATTATGCCAAAATCGAGTGAGACTCATAAAATGGGACAAAAGGTAATATTTGGATGGTGTTGGGATTGAAATGTTGTTTGCATATCAGATCGAGGTGCCACAGTTCTTGATGGTGGCATGGTTTGTGACGCAGCAGGACAAACCTATCCATTGAATCTCATTTCACAAAACCATGGCGATGGTGTGGAGGACTATTACAAGAGTTACTATTGTGGAAATTGGCAATGTCAAGTTTCTACTATCGTTTTACCATGAAAGGGATATTGTCGTGTTATCCAACGGGGCCACGGTCATTTGAACAGAATGAGGTGGTTATGTGGCTTTTAGAGCAGATTGATAGACCTCTTGAGGTGAGTTAGGGTCATGCTGATTTTTGGGTTCTGGTTCACAATTTACTCCTGGGTTGCATGACGGAAAAAGTTGCACATGAAATTGGAAATCTGCTGAATTAAGATTGATGAACAAGCACTTGAAGGTGTTTGGAGGTCAATATTGCGCATCAGGGTGACCATGAACATTAAAAACATCATGGGTAGAAGATTGAGGGTGAGACAGGAAGGTGACAATTGGCTATGAGCAAATCTCAGGTATGAGAGACTCTCAAATTTTTGCTTCAATTCATCTATGGGGGTATTAGGACATGCTGATCAGTTATGTTCAACTAACACTCATTCTGGACCATGGATTGGAGAGAAGCCATATGGGGCTTGGCTAAGTGCAAAAATGAGATGAGGGGTGTGCATCATGGGAATATGTGGATGATCCCTAGTGGAAGCAGAACAAGGATGTGGCTTGTGGAGACAAAAAAAATGAACAAGAAAATCTGGGATAATTCAGAGGAGACAGACATTTATATGGTTGAAGGTTTACTCTCAAAAGGTAAGGCACTAGCCATCTATTTATCAGGAGGGAGAACCAAGAAAGCGCATGGTGATAGAGCCGATCATTGGAGAAGGCATCCAAGCAAGAATGGAAGTGGATGGTGAAGACCCGAAAAACGTGCAGGAGTTGCTTTCCGGAAGGCACCGCCTAAACCATTCGCGGGACATATTGATCAGGAAGGCGGAGGTCGCAGGGGGTGGAGGGAAGGACATCTCATTATCTTTGGTGGTGACTGGACAAACCGCAAGCTCCTTCCGGGAGGTTGAAAAAACTGCACATTTATTTTATTTTTCTTTCCATTTTTGTCAAGACAATTTTTTCACTACCACTTCTCCTTTTAGTAGCAGGTGCAACTATACTATTGGTAGAATCTAAATTGTTGAGAGGTTAGCGAACTAGACATCTACTGAGCAACTATCCGGTGAAAAACTAAATTAGATATTTTCACCCTAAAAATAAACTCCAACCCTATGTATTTGGAGAGGCTAAAGTGGGTATATGGCATCCAAGATGGGGGAATTTGGCACCATACTTTCACTCCTTTGCCTTGCTGGAACAAAGAGCCGGAAGCAAAAAAAAGGTGGAAGGTGAGGAGATGTGAAGAGAGGGTGTGGACTCCAAGAAAAAAGAAAATCTTCTTTTTATTAAAAGATTTATAACATTTTTATTTGTACTTAAATCTTTAAAATATATATATATCAAAATTCTTAAAAAAATATCTTTCATATGACACCAATATCACATTTATAAAATTAGAAAAAATAAGATCTCAAAAATGGGTTTAAAATAAAAACATAAAAAAAATAAATTCCAAATTTATTTATTTTTACACTGGAATGTTTGACTTTATAAATCTTAATCAATCTCAAAAAAATGATTGAAAAAAATTGATATATAATAATAAAAATAAGACATTAATTAAATAAACTTTGATAGATGAATATATTGACAGTGGTTGGATTGTAATAAAATCTGAATTGATTGAGTGAATACATATAAAATTAAATAATGAGAAATTTGAGTTATTGACAGCTGCGGGTTGCGGCAGCCTTATAAATAATGATTAAGTAATCTTTTGCCAAAAATATAATCTGGACAATGTGATTCGGGAAATATGGGATCGGAAATATGTAACTTCACAAAGAACTAGTTCGAGAAGTCCTACCCGGTGATGACACCCATTGATAATACCATCGGCCGCCACTTTTTTCTGGTGTAATATAGCTACATGTTACTAGACTTGACTACTTTTGCATTCCTTCCCATCAATAATTTTTATTTTATTTTCAGCAACAAATTAAATAAATCATACCTATCCCGACATATTTCAAAGATAAACGAATGTGCATATTTTTATGATAAATGAATACGTACATTTTTTTGTATGTTCTTTATATGGGAGGAAATTTAAGTCCTCTAACTTTAATTATTTGAAAATTTGGTCTTGTAACTAATAAATCTTTGAAATGGAAGGATTTTTCCTCCGGAAAGTACACATTCTAGTAGAAAAATCCGACGCCGGTAAGTATGACAATTGTTCTTTATATCTCATTTATTTATACACCTCTATAAACACACAATAAACTTCGTATGATAAACTTAATTTGCAAATTAAGGTTCTGCATATTCAATATTTTTGCCATCAAACTTTTAAGAATTCATCTAGTATGTCATTTTCATGTATATAGACCAAGAATTGCTCTCATTTTAATGAGAAAATTATCACTTGAACACACACATATAATGTTGTTCATTTGTCCAAATAATAAGTACCCCGTAACTTTTATCATATGAACAAGCCAACTAATTATGAACGATAATTAGTTAAACACATGGAGGGATAAATGAATGGAGTACAAAATCGTATTTTGGATCAAGATTGAGAAATCTACCGAGTAAACCGGTAAACCCTATTATAAAATGGGAGATTTACTTATAATCCCCTATTTTTTTTTAATAGAAATTGCTCTAAATAGGAGCAAAAAAGTTTTGAAATTTCAAAATAGGAGTATCATGTTTTTTATTCTCTGAATAAGAGTAATCTGCCAAGTTTGGAAAAACTGTCATGTTTAAAGCCTAGTAGTGCCAAACTTGGCAGAAATTTACTCTTATTCAAGGAATAAAAAACACGATACTCCTATTTTGGAATTTCAAAACTTTTTTACTCTTATTTAGGGAATTCTCTCTTTTTTTATTGAGTCTATTACACGTAGTAGTACATTTTGGAGAAAAGGATGACACTCCATTCTTGAGAGCCCCAATACCATCCGAACAATTAATTGAGAAGATGCAAATTGAACCTTAATCACGAATTGACAGATAGTGAGTGTGATTCTGGCTCAAGTACTTGTCTCTGCAAGTACCTCTCAATCGTAGTTGTCGGGATTCAGATGGGATGTTTACCCCTAATTAATGACACCCCATACCTACCCATCTACGTCCACCCGTTGCTCAATTCAATCTACTACTCACTCATACAAAAGTTAAACGTGATTAAATTTGAAGTCTTGTTAGGAGAAGGTGACCTGGCTGCAGGCCAGATTCTTTGAAGTTTGATACCTCATTATAATTTTGTCCTGGTAATTTATTTCCTTTGGGACTTGTTTTATCAGACAGTGTTTCCAACTTTCACAACCTTAATTTAATAGTGTTTGAAAAACATACACCTATTCCCACACGTACTGCGAGAATTGATAATATTGGGAGGCATTAAAGTAAGAAATCACACACTATTCTTTTGAAGAAAATAACACTAATTCTTAAGAAATGCTTTTTATAATTATCAGATGTACACACGTGTCAACACTACAAAAAAAATACAGGATTGACATATATTTTTTACAAGGATTCACCAAAATTTAAAGAGGATTTGACTAGAGTATGCTAAATTCGTGTCAAAATAATTTTGACATGAGCTATTTGACACTAAATCATTGGTCAATCTGTGCATAATTGATGTCAATCCCGTGATTTTTGTTTGCATTGTAAGTCAATAAAATTTTGCTATCAATTCTTTCTTCAAATAGAGCTCATGAACACGTCTACAAATTTATTAATATGATCCCATTTTTATAAGAAAAATTTATTTGAACAATAATCTAATATTTTTAGGATCAGTTTATAGTAATTCAACTTTTCACTTACTTCATAATTAATGATAACTAACATTTATTTTTTCTCTTCTAAAACAGTCTGTTCACAGACTATATTTATAGTCACAGTCAAAATACCGGATTCAAATATCAAACAGAATTTAAAGATAAAAGAACACACGATATGTTGACGCAGTTCGGATAAATCCTACTCTGCGGGGTTTCAACAGGGGAAACCCGGTCCCAAGAATCCACTAGCTCAGAAAAGTTTGAATACACAGATGGTTGCAAAGCAAGGAACAAAAGTAACAGATCTAACACACTAGAATAAGCCAAATACGAGCAAACGAATAAAATAAGAAAAGGAACAGAAATAACCGGACGAAACACCCAAAACCCAGGAGTTATCAGATTCTTGGTCTCGAATCAACTGCCCTGGATCTGCGCTTCACCACACGGTATAATCCTTGCCTTTCTCAGCTTATTCCGAAATCCAGTGTATCTCAGATCACGAAGAAGAAGAAAACCAGAGGTTAACTCTTCGCAAGCTCTCTCTCTCTCTTATCGTTCTGTATTAGGGTTTGAATATGGCGTAATAGATGTCTCCAGAAGAAGGAAGGAGACTATTTATAGGCGAGAGAAAGAGCTGGATCAAAGTAATAAGAACCGAGCTCACCACGGTTAAAAACAGGCCCAATCCAAATGAGAGGATAAAACTGAAACGGGCCAGACCTATTTAATGGTCCAATTGAATAAATCAATTAGAGTCCATTAAATATAATTACTTTCTAACCTTGCTTTACCTTCCTATCTAAATATTAAAACATCAAGTATAACATAACTAGAATTAGGATTACAAGAATACCAATTTGCCCTCCTAAGACTAATTCCGGTGCAGCACAGCTCATAAGAGTAGATATCATCATTGCTAGTGATCGGATTCATGAAACCAGATAACACCCTTTCATCATCAACCCAACCAAGTAACATCAAGATCAAGGTACTTCAAAGATTTTGAAGAACCGCTTGCAAAACAAAAACTTAGCTGTAGGAACAATTTTAGTACCAAAATCAGCAGGGTTAACATCTCCAGTAATCTTATCAATTTAATATTACCTTTAGAAATCTCATCCCTAATGTAATGAAATCTGACATCTATGTGCTTAGTTTTTTCATGATACATAGGGTCTTTGCACAAGTATATGGCACTTTGGCTATCAGAGAAGACACTAGGAACAACATTTGTCCCCAGAACTTCACCCACTATACCTTTTAACCATTTTGCCTCTTTGATAGCCTAAGTGGCTGCAATATACTCAGCCTCTGTAGTAGATAAAGCTACTACAGACTGCAGTTGAGATTTCCAAGATATACAGTTACCATCCCAAGTAAAGAACCAAGAAGTAGTAGATTTTCTTGAATCTTTACATCCAGCATAATCAGAATCAACAAAACCTTTCAGATCACACAAATCAGAATTAGAGTATTTCAGACCAAGGTTCTTAGTACCAGACAAATATCTTAGAGTATATTTCATAGCAGTCCAATGTTTGGTCCTAGGATCAGACATAAATCTGCTAAGTATGCTAACAGCAAAAGCAAGATCAGGCCTAGTACATAACATGGCATACATGAGAGAACCAGAAGCAACATCATAGGGGATCTTAGCCATTTTCTCAGATTCTTCTAAAGTCATAGGATAGGGATCTCTAGAGAGTTCTAAATGCCCTCCTAAGGGTAAGAGGGTGGATTTAGAATCATTCATATTAAACCTATCCAAGATTTTAGTCAAATAATCACCATGTGACAAGAACATGCTCCTATTGGATCTATCCCTAGTAATGTCAATACCCAAAATTCTCTTAGCAGAACCAATATCCTTCATGTCAAAATGCAGTTTCAGATCATCCTTAACACTAACAATCAGCATTTTACAAGGACCAATTAAGAGAATATCATCAACATACAACATGATATAAACAACATTTTCAGTTCCAACATGTTTATAATACAAGCAAGTATCATATTTACTTCTTAAAAACCCAAGTTCACTCATGCAGGAATCAAACTTCAAATTCCATTGTATGGGGGACTGTTTAAGTCCATAGATAGATTTTTTAAGAAGACAAACATGTTTAGGAAACTCTTTATTAATAAAGCCAGGAGGTTGAGACATAAAAATTGTTTCTTTTAAGTCTCCATGCAAAAAAGCAGTTTTAACATCCATTTGCTCCAACTCCCAGTAAAAAACAGTGGTTATAGCCAGCATTAATCTCAGGGTTTTGAATTTTATAACAGGTGCAAAAATATCTTGATAATCAATTCCTTCCTTCTGTCTAAAACCTTTGGCTACAAGCCTGGCTTTAAACTTAGGAGGTTCAGTAGGGTCAAGACTATCTTTTAACCTAAAAATCCACCTACAGTCAATTATTTTGGCATTTTTAGGTTTAGGAACTAAAATCCAAGTTTTATTAAAGAACATGGAATGAAGTTCTTCCTGCATGGCTTTCATCCACTCATTAGACTTAGAGCAATTCATGGCTTGTTCAAAATTATCAGGGGTCAACTGTTTAACCACCTCAACAGCAATCAGTACAAACTCAGCTAGATTAGAGAAGTATCTTTTATTAGGAATAATAGTTCTAGGTTCTCTGTCTCTAACCAATTGATAATCAGCTAAATTAGGTGCATTATGATTTTTCAGTTTCATCATTATTATCAGGCACATTATTTATCATAGTAGTATCAGTCAGATCATGCACACTAGGATTATGAGGACCAGAAAAACTACCTTGTGAGTCTGAGCTCACTACTACCTGTTCACCTCCATTGAGGTCACCTTGTTGGCCTGTTTCAGATTCTGAATAATCATTTGCTGTATTGTGGAATATTCCACTGTCATCCTCTTTGTAAAAAGAGACATCATCATCCAAAGATTCAAAGAAATTTCCATCAGAAACATCCGCAGTCTTACTCAAGGCAGTATCAGTTCTTTTTAAAGGAAAATCACATTCATTGAAAGTAACATCTCTGGATACAATACACTTATAAGCCCCTGATTGTAAAACTAGTATCTTATAACCTTTAACTCCCTCAGGATAACCTAACATTACACATTTTAAGGCTCTAGGTTGTAATTTACCTTGAGAAACATGGGCATAGGCTGCACACCCAAAAGGCCTCAAATGAGAAATGTTTGGTTTAAATCCAGACCACATTTCCTGTGGAGTTTTGAAACTGATCACAGAAGATGGGGATCTGTTTATTAGGTAAGAAGCAGTAACCACTGCTTCACCCCACAGGGAATTACCAAGGCTTGAACTGATGAGCATACACCTTGCCTTTTCAAGCAGGGTTCTGTTCATCCTTTCAGCAGTGCCATTCTGCCGAGGAGTACCAGGGACAGTAAGTAACCTTTTAACCCCTTCATTTTTGCAAAAGGCATTGAATTCATTGTTACAGAACTCAAGACCATTATCAGTTTTCAAAGCTTTCAGTTTAAAATTGGATTGAGACTCAACCAATATTTTCCAGTTTTTAAAGTTCTCAAAGGTTTCATCCTTAGTTTTTAACAAGAAAACCCACACCTTCCTGGAAAAGTGATCAACTAGAGATAGAAAATATTTCCTACCTCCAGTTGTACTCACTTTAGAAGGTCCCCATAAATCAGAATGAACCAATTCTAAGGGAGCAGAAGCAACATAAGATGATTGTTCAAAAGGATGCCTAGTTTTCTTGCCAAAAACACAGTTTTCACAAAAAACAAGGTTTTCAGGTTTAAAGTCTAAAAAACCAGTTTTAAACAGCTTATTCAAACCCACATTCCAAATATGACCCAATCTGCTATGCCAAATTTCAGTTTGCTTTTGAGTTGTGCTATTATTAACAGAAGCAGCTAAGTTAAGTTCAAGGGAACAATTAAATAAGTAAAGTCCCCCACTTTTATTAACTTTAATAAGGTCATTTCCATTTCTGGAAACCACCTTATATCCATCATGTGTATTAATAGTGCAACCCAGATCATCAAAAACAGATTCAGATAGAAGGTTCCTTCTTAAGAATGGAACCCATCTAACATTTTGGATAACCCTTACTGTAACACCGACCCCGAGCATATTTACTTTTAGTAAATTATGTAATAAACCTTGAAGGATGATTTATGAATTTGCGTAATTGTAAATTTTTATTATTTCTTTTACGTGAATAGTAAATTGCATGTGGGGCCCACAGCGGGAACGGGGACCGCCCGATAATTCCCGAACCACATATTATATTCATCTTGGTCTAGATAATATGAATATGGTGGTGGATATTTTATTTGGGCCATAAGAAAGGCATGGAGTTGGCCGGTTGGTCAAACGGGGCCCAATTACCGGTATTGGTAATTTAGAGGATAACAGCCCGAAATGAGTTTCGGGGACTCCTAAATTAATGTTGGGGAATGTGCATCTATTCTAAAGGCCCATAATTATTAGGAACACGTGATGTATTTTATTTGGCCCGATAAAATAAAATAAGACTAAAATAGTCCGAAAAATACAACTTTCGGGGTCGATTGTACATACCGGGACATAATGGGATGACCTCCAGCATAAGGGGGGGGGGGGCACCCCACGTTTTTAGGTGCCCAGATTGACAAATTAAGGGGGAGGGGCGTGCATGAGGAAGCCTCATGGAGACAAAGCCTACACCCACCCATTAACTCCCTTATCTTACTCCCTCAATTATCTCTCAAATTGATTGAGGAGAAGATATCCCCCCATTCCATTTCACCCGCACAAGCCTACCTCAAGAGAGAGAGGAAGCTCTGGAGTTGACTTCTACAAACCTCAGCCACAATTGGAGGAAGCTAGGAGGAAGGAAACCCAAGAGAAACTAAGTTGAAAGAAAGGTAAGAATTCAAATAGTTCTTTTAACTAGTTTTTGGTGTATGATTTGTGAGAAATCATATGATGGATTAAACATGATGTTCTACACGTTTAAAAGTGTAGAATATTGATATAAAGTGGTGATATTTAACTTAGGAGAGTTGGTGAATCGATAGGAGTCGAAATCGCCGGAAACCGTCACGTTAAGGGAGCTGCTCGTTTCTGCAGAACACGAAAGCCGCCCGGCTTTTGCCCAGCAGTTCAGTTCTACACCTTCAATCGGCCTAGAACGGGGATTGATCGAGGGGCTTAGCAAAGGCAACTATCTCAGCACTTCATAAGGTGAGGATGGCTGACTATATTGCTTATAATTAGTGAGTTAGTTTCATGAGATTACCGAAGGTAGTTAAATGTGTTTTTATGGATTATTAATGATTAATAATGCCTAAAAATGAAAAGACTAAATGTCTAAAGGAAAAGGAACATGATATACAAATTTAAGAGTAAATTGTGTATGTTCATGTGTTATGAGTATGTTGACTCGAAAGTGGAATTTATTATGAAACATGTGTTGAAATATATTTTTTCTTCATATTAGAATATATGAGTGATTAAAAGTGATATTTTGATTATTGAGATAAATGATATTTTCAAAGGAAAATCAGTTGGAAGTGTCTATATGACTATGAGTTGAGAACTTGGTTTGTTGATATTAATTTGACTAGTATTAAGATACTAGTTGGACATTAAATGAAATGTTGTTAAGATTGATCCTAAGATTGGATTGTGAAATGTTATGCCGTAAGTAGTCTTAAGAGATGCTTTAAGGTAGGAAAGTATGAACTCTAAGTTATACTAGGGGTAGACCTTAAGGGATACCCAAGATAAAGTAAGTAATAAATTGATCCTAAGTATAGGATTGGCCTACGGGTGTGTTCGGTAGTCCTTGTGGATAGCCGGTTGAATTATGGAAATAGTAAGGACCATGGCCCTTCACGACTCTAGAGAGCGGGGTTGGATAGCATGGACTTACATCGTGATCACGGGTTAGGGTGGAATCTGAATCGGAGACGTAACTAGGTTCCGGTAGCGGTAACACATAAGATAGGACCCCGGAGGGCCTTACCTTCCTACGGGATGATGGGTATGAGTCCAGGGGCGGGATGTTGGAGTCCGAACCGGGAGCCTCATGAGGTCTCGAACAGCGGTAGCAAGTCCCGTAGAAATAATAAGACCCAAGGGTTGGGTTGTGCAAATGATAAATGAAAAGGAATAAATAAGAAGGGCCGTGTGCCGACAAATAAATAAATTTACTCATTATAAAGATAATAAGTGGGAAATATAAATTATTATTTATATTATGATATCACCCTATTTTGAGGGTCTTGGAAATTAAAACGTTGATTATACTTAGTGTAGTTGCTATTGTACTTGTCAAATATTTCCAAGTACTGACCTCCCCTTCACGGGGGAGGCCACCTCACAGTTTCAGGTAGAACTTGAAGGTTGCTACCATTGCCCGTTGCTTCGGGAGGATCGAGGGAAGAAGACGTGGTTCGTGCTTCTTCCGTTCTATTTTAAAAACAATTACATTAATGCTCATGGATATTATTTTCTGAATAATTACTTTGGGGGCTTGTATGCCTAGTTATGCCAAGTGTGGCTTGAACAATTGTATTAATGCTTCCGTTGTATTAAATGAATGTTTTACATTATGGTTGTTTATGGATGTACTATGTGTGAATGATATTCATGACGCCTTGTATAGTATGGATGAGTTGGACTGCGGTTGACTATTCGTACTATACGGCGGGTTGTTGACGTGTCCGGCTAGGTCCGGGGTGTGACAATTTAATTGGTATCAGAGCCTTAGTCTGTAAACATCATAATGAAGCTTCAAAATTCTTTTTGAAAATGAAATTGAAAACCATGAGCATAAAGTTTTGTACTTATAGAACTTTTGGTACTTGAGTTGCAATGTCTCTAATTGTTAAGATGGTACCCTTAACAATTGGTATGGCGGTGATTTGAGCCAAAAGATGTCTTTAAGTGCCTATCCGTCAATTGACATTTGATACGAGTCTAATGACTCATTCTAAAATTTCTTTCAGAAATGGAACGTACCGGGAAGGTTACTCGACGGAACCCGACTGGCCAAGCACCGGGAGGATCCCAACGTGGCAGTCGGGGGGGATCGAGGGTGTCTAGGAGACAAGGCCGTGCAGGCCACTCGCTGACCGTGAGTGACGGTCATGTGGAAACCATAGACGAGCACTATGAGTCCGAGGAGGATTCAACTTACCAGCCGGGAACCGAGCCGGTTGAGACCCCATATGATGGGGAATACGATGATGCTAGTGACGAGAGCGTTGATAATGAAGCTCTCGAACGGATTGAGGAATTGCTCCGGCAATACCTCCAAGATCGCCAAAGGCGCCGGGCAAGGCGTGCTTTGGAAGGGGCTTCAAGGAGAGGAAGCCGCGTGACTCCCCGGGAGATAATAGAATCCCGAGGAGGGGGAGGTGCTGAGGTCCCTATAATAAGGATCTCAAAGTACCTCAAGGAGACAAGAGACTTGGGATGTAAACCGTTTGATGGAACGGGGGACATCTCCGTGGCGGCCGAGTGGATCAAAAGATTCAACGAGGCGGCCCTCGACATGCAACTACCACCCCACATGAAGCTGAGAGTAGCCACGAGGCTACTAGAAGGCATGGCGTCCACGTGGTGGGATGGAACAAAAGGGAAGTACGGCAAGGCCGTCACTTGGGAGAATTTCAGATAGGAGTTCTTCAGCCAATACTACTCCGACTTCGAGGTGAACTTGAAGAGGAGGGAGTACATGAATTTGACCCAATGAGGTGAATGTACGGTGAAGGAACTTGAGCACAAATTCAGAAAGCTTTTTGAGTTCATACCGGAGTACATTTGTGATGAAAACCGGATGGTGAACCACTTTTGGGATGCCTTGGACCTTGACATACGCGAGAGGGCAACACAATTGCCTAATATGACGTTTAGTCAAGTGGTTGAACAAGGCTTGAAGGGGGAGAAAGAGTGGGAGGAAAGAAAACGAAGGAATGCCGAGGAGGAAAGAATGGGAGAACCATGGCCCTCAAGGTTCCAACAAGAAGGGGAACCACGGGGGAGGCGGATCCTTCAAAACCCCTGCACCACCGGTAAGGGGAAATCAAGGCCCGAGCGGGCAAAGCTCTGTGTCACAAGGCTCAGGCGTGAAGAAGTGCAGCAACTGCAAGAGGAACCACTTTGGCAAGTGCCGCGATCCCCCGAGGTGCTATCAATGCGGGGAGGTCGGGCATTTGAAGGTGAGTTGCCCATAACTTGGGCGAGCCATGGGGGCCGGACCAAGCAGTGGAACGACAGTGAGCAAGAACCGAACCGGAGCACCAAATGCTAGCGGTGGGCACGGTGGGGCGAGTGCCAGCAACGCGCCATCCGTAAATCAAGGAAGGACCCAAGCTCGGGTCTATGCTATGACGGAGGCGGATGCTCGTGCCAACCCGGACTCCGTTGCGGGTAATTCCTTAAACTCACATATTAATTTTCATAAACAATAGGAGTGTGGAACTTGTAAAATTATAACCCCGACGAGTTTGGTCGGGTTTGAGGGGGAAAAGGGGAGGAAAATCCTCGCCCTGGGCGGATGCCGCCCAGCATTGACGAAAGCCGCCCGGCTTTCGTCTTGATTTATTGGAACAAAAACTACGGCAACGAATGCCGGCCGGCTTCCACCAAGAGCCGCCCGGCTTTCATATATATTAAATCAGCAATTTTCCTCGCAAACGAAAACCGGCCGGCTTTCACAGAAACCGGCCGGCATTTGGAACATTTATTCCGGAATAACCTGCGGCGCTCAAAGGCGCCCGGCTTTGGTGAAAGCCGCTCGGCTTTCGCTAGGCCTGGGGATTCCTGCGCTGCTGAAACCCGGCCGGGTTTCGTAGAAACCGGCCGACCCTGAAATCCATTCCCTGAGTAAAACTACGGCGACGAAAACCGGCCGGCTTTCGTGAAAGCCGCCCGGCTTTCGTAATTCTCATACAGGGATTTTTCTCGCAGATGAAAACCGGCCGGCTTTCGTGAAAAGCGGCCGGCTTTCACCTAGTTGGGTCCTAGAACAGTCCTAAAGGCTAGAAACCGGGAAATTTCGGAAGGGTATCGAACGGAATCCACCCGAAACACGACCAACATACTCTACGACTTAAGAAACAAGCCTATTGATTAGATAGTGTGTCTTACATTACTTATGAATGTAGGAACACTAAAGATAAACGGGAGAGACGCAAGGATCCTTATTGATACCGGGGCGCAAGGATCATTTGTGAGTGAGGCGTTCGCCAGCGGATTCAACGGACCACTTGTATCGATGACTCAAACCCTATTGGTATCCACGCCTCTAGGGGATGATATCGAAAGGGATAGCCACTATCCATCGTGTGAGGTGGAGGTGGAGGGACATGACTTGACGTGTGACTTCGTACCGCTGAGCATGATCGAGTTCGACGCGATCCTCGGGATGGATTGGCTAGAGAAGCATCATGCTAGGGTTGATTGTTATACGAAGGTTCTCGAACTCGAAAGCGGTGAAGGTTGGACCTTACGCTTCGAGGGAGATAGAGGCAAATCAAACAGTTGTATCATATCCGCCGTGAGAGCGAGGAATATGATGAGAAAAGGATGCCACGCATATCTAGCTTATGTGGTGGACAAAACCAAGGAAGAGGTAGACATCAACGATGTGAGAGTTGTGTGCAAGTATCCGGATGTCTTCCCAAAAGACTTGCCGGGGCTTCCACCCGATAGGGAGATTGAGTTCGTGATCGAGGTTGAACCCGGCACCAAACCAATCTCTATACCGCCATACAGAATGGCACCCGCTGAACTTAACGAGTTGAAAACCCAATTGCAAGAGCTATTGGATAACGGTTTCATAAGGCCGAGTCACTCTCCGTGGGGAGCACCGGTCCTTTTCGTGAAAAAGAAAGATGGAACACTTCGAATGTGCATTGACTATCGTCAACTGAACAAGGTCACAATCAAGAATAGGTATCCCTTGCCTAGGATTGATGACTTGTTTGATCTGCACCGAGGAGCGACGGTGTTTTCAAAGATTGACTTGAGGTCGGGGTACCACCAACTGAAAATAAAGGAGGATGACATACCAAAGAGTGCATTCCGCACAAGGTATGGTCATTTCGAGTTCCTAGTTATGTCGTTCGGGCTAACCAACGCCCCGGTGGCATTTATGGACTTGATGAACCGGGTATTTCATAAATACTTGGACCGGTTTGTGATTGTGTTCATAGATGATATCTTGATTTACTCGAAGAGTGAAGAAGAGCATGAGGAGCACTTGATACTTGTTCTTGAGACACTACGGGAGAAGCAACTCTATGCCAAGTTTTCCAAATGTGAATTTTGGCTAAGGGAGATTGGCTTTCTCGGGCATGTGGTTTCGGGATCAGGGATTGCCGTAGATAACAAGAAGATCGAGGCCATTACTGAATGGGAGAGGCCAAAGAACGTCAAGGAAATTCGTAGCTTCCTTGGATTGGCAGGGTACTACCGAAAATTTGTGGAGAAGTTCTCAGTTTTGGCATCGCCATTAACAAAGCTCACTCGAAAGGGGGACAAGTTTGTATGGGATGACCGATGTGAGAAGGGATTCCTTGAACTGAAGAAGAGATTGACCGAGGCACCGGTACTCGCACTACCCAAACAGGGTGTGGGGTACGATGTCTACAGCGACGCAAGCATCCAAGGGCTTGGATGCGTCTTGATGCAGAATGGGAGGGTGTGATTGCCTATGCTTCACGACAGTTGAAGAAGCATGAGGTAAATTATCCCACTCATGACTTAGAGCTGGGGGCGGTGGTGTTCGCATTGAAGATTTGGAGACATTACCTCTACGGGGAAACATGTCATATATACACCGACCACAAAAGCCTGAAGTACGTGTTTACTCAGAAAGAGTTAAACATGAGACAGAGACGGTGGATGGAGTTGATAAAAGACTACCATCTAGTTATCGAGTACCACCCCGGTAAAGCCAACGTGGTAGCGGATGCCTTGAGCCGAAAGAATTCATCTGGGGCATTATTGACTAGCTTGAGGGCATTGAGAGCCCAATTGGAGGTATCTAGCGATGGTGCCTTGTTAGCTAGATTCGAGGTGAGACCTACATTACTTGATGAAATCAAGAAGGGTCAAGAAACCGACGAAGAACTTATGAAGATCCGTGAACGCATGCTAGCGGGACCGGTTGAGGATTTCAGGGAGAGAGACGATGGTCTCTTATTATTTCGTGACCGAGTGTGTGTGCCGTTAAATGATGAGCTCCGAAAGTCCATCTTAGAGGAGGCTCATTCATCGGCGTATGCCATGCACCCGGGAGGCACGAAGATGTACCGTGATTTGAAGGAAAGTTATTGGTGGTCGGGTATGAAAAGGGAAATAGCCGAGTACATCGGTAGGTGTCTTACTTGTCAGCAAGTTAAGGCAGAACATCAGCATCCGGCTGGGTTACTACAGCCACTTTCCATTCCTGAATGGAAGTGGGAGCACATGACTATGGATTTCGTGGTGGGGCTGCCACGGACGATTAAGAACTATGATGCCGTATGGGTTGTGGTCGATAGGCTCACAAAGAGTGCACACTTTCTACCTATCAACACCACCTATGCACTGGAGAGGTTAGCCAAGTTGAATGTGGATGAGATCGTGAGGCTACATGGGGTTCCTATAACCATTGTATCCGATAGAGATCCGCGATTCACATCACGATTTTGGCCGAAGTTCCAAGAATCTATGGGGACAAAGTTGAAATTCAGTACAGCTTTTCATCCACAAACAGATGGGCAATCTGAGCGGGTTATACAGATATTAGAGGATATGCTGAGAGCCTGTGCATTGGAGTTCCAAGGGAGTTGGGACAACCATTTGTCACTTGTGGAGTTTGCCTATAACAACAGTTATCAGGCGAGTATATGCATGCCTCCATACGAGGCATTGTATGGGAGGAGATGTCGTACACCATTGTGTTGGGATGAGGTTGGCATGGCCAAACTCGAGAGCACGGAATTAGTGGAGATCATCAAGTCTAAGGTGAAGATGATTCGTGAGAGACTTAAGGCGGCCCAGGATAGGCAGAAAAGCTATGCCGATAAGCGCCGAAGAGCCTTGGAGTTTAAGGTGGGAGATGAAGTATTTTTGAAAGTTTCACCTTGGAAGGGAATCATCCGATTTCAGAGCCGAGGGAAACTTAACCCACGATACATAGGGCCATTCGTGGTTCTTGAGAGGATTGGGGCCGTAGCATACCGATTATAGTTGACTCCAGAATTGGAGAAGATACATAACGTATTCCACGTGTCCATGCTTAAGAAGTATATGCCGGATCCATCTCATGTATTAGAAAAACCACCCGTGGAAATACGGGAAGACTTGAATTATGCCGTGCAACCGGTGAAGATACTTGACAGGCAAGTCAAGAAATTGAGGAGCAAGAAAGTCCCAATGGTTAAAATCCTTTGGAAAAGTGACCGAGTTGAGGAGGAAACTTGGGAAACGGAAGCTTTGATGAAAGAGCAATACGCGTTTTTGTTTGAATGAACATTGTGAATTTCGGGGACGAAATTCCCGTTAGGGGGGGGGGGGGGGGTGAACTTGTAACACCGACCCCGAGCATATTTACTTTTAGTAAATTATGTAATAAACCTTGAAGGATGATTTATGAATTTGCGTAATTGTAAATTTTTATTATTTCTTTTACGTGAATAGTAAATTGCATGTGGGGCCCACAGCGGGAACGGGGACCGCCCGATAATTCCCGAACCACATATTATATTCATCTTGGTCTAGATAATATGAATATGGTGGTGGATATTTTATTTGTGCCATAAGAAAGGCATGGAGTTGACCGGTTGGTCAAACGGGGCTCAATTACCGGTATTGGTAATTTAGCGGATAACAGCCCGAAATGAGTTTCGGGGACTCCTAAATTAATGTTGGGGAATGTGCATCTATTCTAAAAGCCCATAATTATTAGGAACACGTGATGTATTTTATTTGGCCCGATAAAATAAAATAAGACTAAAATAGTACGAAAAATACAACTTTCGGTGTCGATTGTACATACCGGGACATAATGGGATGACCTCCCACATAAGGGGGGGGGGCACCCCACGTTTTTAG
The DNA here is from genome assembly GCA_945859875.1 of Cuscuta europaea. NCBI lineage: Eukaryota > Viridiplantae > Streptophyta > Magnoliopsida > Solanales > Convolvulaceae > Cuscuta > Cuscuta europaea. The sequence continues at coordinate 11,576,483 of CAMAPE010000080.1, read as the reverse complement.
GTGCCCAGATTGACAAATTAAGGGGGAGGGGCGTGCATGAGGAAGCCTCATGGAGACAAAGCCTACACCCACCCATTAACTCCCTTATCTTACTCCCTCAATTATCTCTCAAATTGATTGAGGAGAAGATATCCCCCCATTCCATTTCACCCGCACAAGCCTACCTCAAGAGAGAGAGGAAGCTCTGGAGTTGACTTCTACAAACCTCAGCCACAGTTGGAGGAAGCTAGGAGGAAGGAAACCCAAGAGAAACTAAGTTGAAAGAAAGGTAAGAATTCAAATAGTTCTTTTAACTAGTTTTTGGTGTATGATTTGTGAGAAATCATATGATGGATTAAACATGATGTTCTACACGTTTAAAAGTGTAGAATATTGATATAAAGTGGTGATATTTAACTTAGGAGAGTTGGTGAATCGATAGGAGTCGAAATCGCCGGAAACCGTCACGTTAAGGGAGCTGCTCGTTTCTGCAGAACACGAAAGCCGCCCGGCTTTCGTGAAAGCCGCCCGGCTTTTGCCCAGCAGTTCAGTTCTACACCTTCAATCGGCCTAGAACGGGGATTGATCGAGGGGCTTAGCAAAGGCAACTATCTCAGCACTTCATAAGTTGAGGATGGCTGACTATATTGCTTATAATTAGTGAGTTAGTTTCATGAGATTACCGAAGGTAGTTAAATGTGTTTTTATGGATTATTAATGATTAATAATGCCTAAAAATGAAAAGACTAAATGTCTAAAGGAAAAGGAACATGATATACAAATTTAAGAGTAAATTGTGTATGTTCATGTGTTATGAGTATGTTGACTCGAAAGTGGAATTTAATATGAAACATGTGTTGAAATATATTTTTTCTTCATATTAGAATATATAAGTGATTAAAAGTGATATTTTGAATATTGAGATAAATGATATTTTCAAAGGAAAATCAGTTGGAAGTGTCTATATGACTATGAGTTGAGAACTTGGTTTGTTGATATTAATTTGACTAGTATTAAGATACTAGTTGGACATTAAATGAAATGTTGTTAAGATTGATCCTAAGATTGGATTGTGAAATGTTATGCTGTAAGTAGTCTTAAGAGATGCTTTAAGGTAGGAAAGTATGAACTCTAAGTTATACTAGGGGTAGACCTTAAGGGATACCCAAGATAAAGTAAGTAATAAATTGATCCTAAGTATAGGATTGGCCTACGGGTGTGTTCGGTAGTCCTTGTGGATAGCCGGTTGTTTTATGGAAATAGTAAGGACCATGGCCCTTCCCGACTCTAGAGAGCGGGGTTGGATAGCATGGACTTACATCGTGATCACGGGTTAGGGTGGAATCCGAATCGGAGACCTAACTAGGTTCCGGTAGCGGTAACACATAAGATAGGACCCCGAAGGGCCTTACCTTCCTACGGGATGATGGGTATGAGTCCAGGGGCGGGATGTTGGAGTCCGAACCGGGAGCCTCATGAGGTCTCAGACAGCGGTAGCAAGTCCCGTAGAAATAATAAGACCCAAGGGTTGGGTTGTGCAACTGATAAATGAAAAGGAATAAATAAGAAGGGTCGTGTGCTGACAAATAAATAAATCTACTTATTATAAAGATAATAAGTGGGAAATATAAATTATTATTTATATTATGATATCACTCTATTTTGAGGGTCTTGGAAATTAAAACGTTGATTATACTTAGTATAGTTGCTATTGTACTTGTCAAATATTTCCAAGTACTGACCTCCCCTTCACGGGGGAGGCCACCTCACAGTTTCAGGTAGAACTTGAAGGTTGCTACCATTGCCCGTTGCTTCGGGAGGATCGAGGGAAGAAGACGTGGTTCGTGCTTCTTCCGTTCTATTTTAAAAACAATTACGTTAATGCTCATGGATATTATTTTCTGAATAATTACTTTGGGGGCTTGTATGCCTAGTTATGCCAAGTGTGGCTTGAACAATTGTATTAATGCTTCCGCTGTATTAAATGAATGTTTTACATTATGGTTGTTTATGGATGTACTATGTGTGAATGATATTCATGACGCCTTGTATAGTATGGATGAGTTGGACTGCGGTTGACTATTCGTACTATACGGCGGGTTGTTGACGTGTCCGGCTAGGTCCGGGGCGTGACACTTACAGCCCCATCAAACATCCTCAGCGGAACATTACCCACACCTTTGATATCTAGGGCAGTATTGTCTCCTAGCATGACCTTTCCCCCATCATGAAGAGTCAGGGAGGAGAAGTAGGCCTTGTTAGGAGTTGCATGTAATGTACACCCAGAGTCTAAAATCCATTCATCATTCAAAGAAGATCCAGAACAAACAAGCAATTCATGTTGAAAAACATTTGCAGATTCTGTGTTAGGAGTAGGGTTAGGATTATTCTTGTTATCACCTTGTTTATCCCTTTTCTTCTTCCTACAGTCTCTTGCAAAACGTCCTTCAATGCCACAGTAGTGACATTTGAAGGTTTTCTTTTCAGAATTATCTTTATCAGTTTTATTCTTTTTCTTAGAACTGTTCTTTTTATTCTTTGGTTTCCCTTTAATCAGAAGAGCTTCATTTTTGGGCTCAGTTTTCTCAGTATTAGAGGGATCAAATTTAGACTTAAAAACTTTAAGAGATTCATTCTTCTCAAGTATAGCATCAGTGATCTTACCAGGGGTGAGATCCTCATTAGAATACTGGATGACATCTTTAAAGTTATCAAACTGTGAAGGTAAAGAATTTAACAGAATAACAGTTTGGTGGGTGTCTTTTATCTTTTCATCTACCTTTTCAATTTCTTGAGTCAATTTCAGAAAATTATCCAAATTCTCAGACAAAGACACAGAAACATTCATTTTGAAGGTAAACAGTCTACAGAGCAGAGAGATCTTTCTAGACATAGATTTTTTCATATAAGTGGACTCAAGGGTATCCCATAACACTTTAGGGTCAGTGATTGTGGAAAATTTTCTAGCCACATTGTCAGAAAGATGAATAATCAATTCAGAATATGCAGCATTTTTTAGTTCAGTTAGATCAGAACTAGACACATTGGGAATAGTATCAGAAGAGACAACTCCAAAGCATTTCTGCTTCATCAGGAGAGCTTTCATCTTAAGCTGCCACATGGGAAAGTCACTGATACCATCAAAGATATGAATCTTGGTACCAGTGTCAGACATATTTGCAGATTAAGATCAAGATACAAACCAATAACAGCAACAGAAGGCAATCAGACAAGAACAGAAAGAAACGCAATCAAGATTCGAACAGTTTTGAGCTAGGGTTTCAGGATCGAAAACAGTAAACCAAAAATTAGGGTTTCTTGAAAAAACTCAATCAAATCAGAAATTTAGATTAGGTTTTCAAGAATCTAATGTAAAGGCTCTGATACCAAAATTGTTCACAGACTATATTTATAGTCACAGTCTAAATACCGGATTCAAGTATCAAACAGAATTTAAAGATAAAGAACACACGATATGTTGACGCAGTTCGGATAAATCCTACTCTGCGGGGTTTCAACAGGGGAAACCCGGTCCCAAGAATCCACTAGCTCAGAAAAGTTTGAATACACAGATGGTTGCAAAGCAAGGAACAAAAGTAACAGATCTAACACACTAGAATCAGCCAAATACGAGCAAACGAATAAAATAAGAAAAGGAACAGAAATAACCGGACGAAACACCCAAAACCCAGGAGTTATCAGATTCTTGGTCTCGAATCAACTGCCCTGGATCTGCGCTTCACCACACGGTATAATCCTTGCCTTTCTCAGCTTATTCCGGAATCCAGTGTATCTCAGATCACGAAGAAGAAGAAGAAAACCAGAGGTTAACTCTTCGCAAGCTCTCTCTCTCTTATCGTTCTGTATTAGGGTTTGAATATGGCGTAATAGATGTCTCCAGAAGAAGGAAGGAGACTATTTATAGGCGAGAGAAAGAGCTGGATCAAAGTAATAAGAACCGAGCTCACCACGGTTAAAAACAGGCCCAATCCAAATGAGAGGATAAAACTGAAACGGGCCAGACCTATTTAATGGTCCAATTGAATAAATCAATTAGAGTCCATTAAATATAATTACTTTCTAACCTTGCTTTACCTTCCTATCTAAGTATTAAAACATCAAGTATAACATAACTAGAATTAGGATTACAAATATAACACAGTCCATTGTTAATGAAATTTTAGATGCACGAAATGTAGAGCGGGACTTTGAAATCAAGAACAGGAGAGCCCAACTGGATCAAATCGTTATGACCCAGTTTGGTTCGGTTCCAATATATATTAGATACTTCATACTTGGTACTTGTTAATTGTTCCGTTCCTATTTCTTATTAATGGTTCGGTTCTCGATTCCTGAAAAAAATATGTATCTGGAACTGTTAAGGAACCCTTATATATAAAATAATTAAATAATTAAAATTTTATATCTTTCTTATTAGTATATATATTGTAATGTATATTTACTTATTTATTTTTATGTTACACTAACTATTTTAGTTTAGTTATTTAATTAAGTATTTAACATTATTATTTGTTTTAATGGGTTTCTCTAAGGCTCTTAGGCCTCTTATTAGAGGCCCAACTGGTCGGAATTGAATGCTCTACTCGTGACCCTTTGAGATGAAGAACTTTTTGCTGGCTAATTATGTTGCTATTCAAGATCATGATTATTGATTGTAGTGAATATATTGTTTTGTTTTATTTAGTAAGAAATTTTTGTTTAGTGTGTATTTATGTTTTAAACTCAACTTTTGAGATTTGAAATTATGGTAAACATATTTGTATTTCTTGTAATTTCAAACGTTGAATGATTTTTTGGCACAAACTTAACGGATATTTGTATGATTTTTTTAAAAACTAGGAAGCGTTAATTAAAAAGAACCGAACCGTTAAGAATGGTTCGGTTCCATATCGTTTCTATAAAAAAATTATAAGATCCGAACCGTTATTAAGATTTGATATTTTTCAAATGGTTCCATTTATTTTAGTTTGATTAGGAACAGAACCGTTCCAAGGCCTAATGAAATGTAATGTTATGAATCTTATGATATAACACTCCTTGCAAAAACCTTGTGTTTCTTATCTGCCCCGATTAATTGATATTTAATTTCTAAAGCAGGTTATTCTGAACGTGAGTTGGTGGTATGAAAATGTTGTACCCCTCCGGTTCTGAAAGATCTTTACACTTTCCATTTTTAGCAGTACCAGAAAGATCTTTACACTTCCTTATTTGCCTTATTTGGTAAATAAATCTACACAAAACAGTGCCAAACAGTGCCAAACAGTGTACTCTATAGTAAAGTCAAATTTATTTCCTTAAAAACTGTGAAGTCAAAGTGTCAAGATCTTTTGGAACCGGAGAGAATGTTTTTCTTTAAAAAAGTGAAAGTGAGATTGTTATAAGTGGATCGGGTGAATGTTGGACTTTTATTTATTGAAGATAATCAGATATTGAATCATTTCTAGATGTATTCCCTAACAGTAAATACTTTTAATTAATATTTTAAAAAATATATTGAATGCGACATGTTCGTGAAAACAATAATCTCACCTTTTATCGGTCTTCTCTTAATAATCTCATATTTACATAATCCCAGAATAATCCAACCTTTGCACCTCATCTTCTTTCGTTGGACCTGATCGGTTGATGACCTGCTATACCGGGTTTTTTCCTTTTCTCGGAAAACCTTACATAAATAATTCTACCTTTCACAAATCTGCTCAAAATGATCCCATATTTCATTTTCTCCTAAAATTTTCATCGGTAGGCACTTTTTTATTCCTTTTTTCTATCCTTTTGTTGTAAAATTTCCCTCCAAACCAGCTCTTTTTATCGTTTTTTTCTTCTTGTGTTTTTATTGCATTTTCCTTTTCTATGTTTTTTTCTTAAATCATTTTTTCTTATTAAAGATCTTTTTCTCACTCTACTTTTTGTAATATTTTTCTTTTTATTTTCACTTTTTCTCTTTTTTCTTCTTTTTACTTTATTTATGTTTTTCTTCTTTCTTCTTTTCTTTCTTCTTGTTATCTTAATTTCATCATCAATATGTTTTTTCTTCTTTCTTCATTATTGTATTTTTTAAGTAAATTCAACATTAATTCTCATCAATTGTGAGAAAAACTCTATGTGATAAAAAGTTTATGGAAAAATAAAACATCTGGGAAATGTAAAGAAAAATAAAACATTAGGGAAAATGTATTTTTTAATTTCTTTCTTTTTCGCTAATATTTTATTTTTCTTTTAATTTAATTTTTCCCTAATCTTTTTGTCACATGGAGTTTTTCACACAGTTGATGGAATTAATGGCTGGACTTACTTAGAAATATAGGATAATGCAAAATTAAGAAAACATATATTGATGGTGGAATTAATATAACAAGAAGAAAGAATAAAAAACATAAAAAGGTAACATGAAGAAAAAAGTGGGAAAGTTGAAATAAAAAAAATATAAAAAAAAGTAGAGTGAGAAAAATCTATCTTTAATAAGAAGAGAAGGATTAAGATGAGAAACATAAAAAAGGAAATGAAATAAAAATACGGGAAGCTATGACAAAGAAAATGATAAAAAGATCTATTTGGGAAAGAAATTTTACAAAAAATAACTCTCCTAATAGAGTAAGAAATAGAATAATAAAAATGGAAAAGAGATAAGAAAAATAGGATAGAAAAGGGAATAAAAAAGTGTCTAGGGATGAAAATAAAGAAAAAAACAATATTAGGGAGGAAAAAGAAAAAATTAAAAAGGGGACCGTTTTGAGCAGTTTTGTGAAGGATTGAATTGTTTACGTAAGTTTATCAAAGAAAGAATAAAAAAACTGTATAGTAGTAGATCATCAACCAGTCATGGTCCAACGAAAGAAGATGAGGTGTAAATGTGAGATTTTTTTAAGATTACGTAAAGATGAGATTATTACGAGAAGACCAGTGAAACGTGGAATTATTATTAGAAGGATACTTATAACATTAATAAACAAAATTCTAACTTTGGTTAGCTACTTGTCCTTGTGGTTTGATTGTCACGTCATCATTTTTAGCAAAACTACTTTTAAAGTAAAATGTATTCGATCATTAGCAACAATTTAATTTCTTCCTCTTAATTTATTATTAATATATAATATCATAATAATTTTTCCAAAATATAATATAATAATAATACTCTTTTTTTCTTCACTTATCTATTCTTGGTATTAGTTTATTATCACGAGTGATTCAATATAACATCTTTCTAAATATTTAAATTTTAACAAACACAACTGACCTAAATATTAGTATAGAGATTTAATTAATATTTATTACTGCGTATATATTTATTACGAGTGATTCAATATAACATCTATGTTTAATTTGCTTATCTATCAATTTTGGTAACATTCTTTTAGACTGGATGAGATGAGTTTAATTTCTCGATCCATAGCCACTATATATAGTTTCATAGTTCTTGATTTTGTTGCTCTGATCTTCTCAAGCTATCCGGCATGATACCAGCATTATTTGATTTTGATGTTGACAAATCGTCCTATGCCTAAACCACTACAATTGTTTATTCTTAGATAGGTTAACCATATGATTTCCAGTCAAAATAATTTATTGTAGTGGTGAATGCTTATTCAAGTGGATTGCTACTTGTTCAATGGATCATAATAACCTCATGGACGAGATGTATTAAAATGATTTGCATTTATTCAGTTTTTCATCTTTTTATTGATCTATTTTAAAATTGATTTGCTTAATTAGTTCTACAATATAATGTTTATTCTCAGCACATTTTTCGTTAGTTTAGTTGATGTATTGGACTTCTCAGTTTGTTTATTCTATTTTAATGATAGCTTCAAATCTGAGTGATGGTCAATGATTCGAGTTGTTCTTGTTAGGGTGATCATTTTCATACATGGTCATTGGATACCTAGTTTTTATCCATTGTACTCAAAGATGAAATAAGGAATACTTGATGACATCAACGATGGCGATGACGACGTCGAAACAACAACCACGACAACAATGATGACAACAACGTCCATGAGTAAAGAGTCTCCGGAAGGACTAAGTCATTTCCCACCGAGGTTGAGCTCGACCTCGGCTGAGGTTGGGTCCAAAATATGACTCCCAAATTGTCGAGATAAGGCCAAAACTGCATCCGATGCTGAGGATGATTCTCGCCAAGGTCAACGCTAAATTCAGCATCGTTACCAAGCTCGAAGTCAACCAGCGCTCTCAGAAGTCAACGGAATAGAGGGAGCATCGCAAATACGCATATAGGAAACTTAGGTTACTTTCCTCCAAATATACACATTGTACCTGAGCTCGACCTCACCTGCCTAGCTCGAGGCATCGTAAGGAAGTTATGGAATTATTAGACACTTCAGCGCTCAAGTTCAACACACAACTATGGCCACGCCATCTGCGCAACTTTTGTCCAAAGCCTATATCACCCAGGCGATTTCGCACAGAATATTCCAGATAAATACACGTGTGGCTTGCACATGCGTTTTGGTGCACAAAGGACAAATTTCGTTACACACGGTATTAATCAGCCAGCTGTCCACACTCTCTTGTCAATCAACTTAACACGTGTCACCATGTAAATAGATTAGTACATTTTACTTGTTGGCCAAGTAATACACGTGTCTCTATCACATTAGAATAACATCTTTTATACTTGTTGGCCAAATATTTTTCCTTGTAGTATAAATACCACCTTCTAGGGGATCTGATCCAGAATTCATTGCGCTTACTTGCTGTTACTCTGCCAAAATTCGTACTCACTCTTATTGAGCACTTTTCAGGCTCTCCTACTAGGTTTTCCGGTCACCTTAGGGTCAGAACACCATCATCTGCCACTTCACTTAGAATTTCATAAATTTCAGCAGAATCAGCCGATTCAGCCAATTTCAGTGTTATCAAACGAGCTCTAAATATATTGTTGGTGCACATTTTCCCTTATTGAGCTTAAATACTAAATGTCTAAAACCCGAATTGGGAAAACCCCAAAATCATTAATTCAATATATGTAGTACGTGTGAAAATGATACGTAGTAGACAATATGAAACATTACTTAGCTTTTTCAAAGCTGTAAATCTGAAACCAATTCATTATATACAGTGTTCGAACCAGCTTCGTGATCTTGGAGGGCACATTACCTTAGAAGGCTCGACTCTTTACTATCTTTAGAAATCTGTGTACAAAATCGATTTATATGAATTCTTTGTCAAACTTGAGTCTGACTATCCACAACAACAAAAAATAACAAGCTCAGTACATGGCTATAGCCCAAAATACACAATAGCAAAGCCGCTACACCAGTCACCTCAAAACAATAATGCTCTCGATCAGTCGCTAGACCTAGTGGTCACCAGCGTTATTCACTTATTCCGGTCTAATTCTGGCGAATTCCAAAGAAACTCTCTCAATGTAATCAACCCTCCAAGCTTCAACGTTAGTAGTCGAGCTCATAAATATATTACTCCCTTGTTTTGTTAAGATTTTCTTACATTTTCTTTTCAGTCTGCCTCATTAACATTGATCAATATCAAATTTGATTGTGGTTCTAAATTATTTTTACATTCAAAAGTAAATTGTCGACCATCCTGTATAATATATATATATATATATATATATATATATATATATATATATATATATATATATATATGTATAGAGTCATTCTCCTGTCCAGCAGCCCCCGGTCCGAACGTCGTCCGAACACCGCCATTTGGGGAGGTTCCAAAAGGAATATTTTCATGAAATATTTTGAGCATGTTCTTCATCAAGTTTAGTTTATCCATACCAAATTTCAGCTTAAATTTCGATCGCGAAGGCAGTCAAAGAATTTTTTTGAAGTTAACTACGCCAAATTATACATAGAAAAACGCAGTTAACTTCAAAAAATTATTTTACTGCCTTCCCAATCGAATTTTAAGCTGCCATTTAGTATGAATAAACTAGACTTGATGAGGAACATGCTCAAAAAATTTCATCAAAAAACTCCACCGGGAACCGCCCCAAACAGCGGTGTTCGGACGGCGTTCGGACAGAAACATGCTGGACCTGAAATTTTCTCTCTATATATATATAATAAAAAGAAATCTGCAGAGCCGCAGGGGCACAAGCACCCCCAAGCTCTAGTGTAGTTCCGCCCCTGATTATATATACTAGCTCCGTATTTGTGATGCATAGTTCAAAAAAGTTCCACCGTCTCCTGAATTATTTTCTCCTTAAAAATACGAACTTTAATTTAATTTCATATCAGCATTCACATATATTGGTATATGATCGAGTAAAGTTAGCTAAGCATTTTTTAATTATAATAAAAAGCTATATACTCCGTAGCTTTTTATTATTATTCTACTGACTATATTGCAGTTCACATATACCAAGACCAAGTATTTGATAAATGAAAAAAAGTATGCATGACTAACACTGTAAAGTTTCCATATGTGGTAACAAAAGTCAGCAGAAAGGTCGGCCGAACCTTCGGGTGCAGACCCCTAATAAGGAAGCACATCGTAATAATATAATGCTTTTTTATTTTCCAAAGGCAAAGGGTTTTCCCTATAGCAATATATAATTAGGGATTTCCTGTCTTAGCTTTACATCCTTGTTGTGAGATTTCACGAACACCCATTTTCTGGGAAGTTTTTCAGCTTTCATAAAAAGAGAGAAAGAAAAGAAAGGAAAGTATATGGAGGGAAAGAATGAGAGAAAGCAGGCAGCCGGAGAGGAGAGTGTGTTGCCCGGTTTCCGGTTTCATCCGACTGATGAAGAGCTGGTGGGGTTTTATCTGAGGAGGAAGATTCAACAGAAGCCTCTCTCCATTGAGCTCATCAAACAACTGGACATCTATAAATTTGATCCATGGGATCTTCCTAGTAAGTCAACTCAACCCTCTTCATCTATCACTTTAATTTACTTCATATGTATGTGAGTGATTCTTAGTATAGTATGTTGATTGGCTCCAGTTATAAGTGATATGATCATCTTCTTTAAAGATCATAACTTTCTTGTCTTTCTCGTCTGATTGTAAAAAAAGGATGACACCTGCATCCGTTAGGACCCCATAATCAATCGATAGAAGGATGTAAATTGAGCTTTGATCGGTATGGTGATCACTAGAAACTGATCTAACTATAAGTTTTATGTAAGTATTTGAATTGTTTGAGACATCATAATACATCTCTCAAAATTGATGAAGTTCATGAAAACCCTAGCTAGCCCTAGTTGATTAAGTCTTTGCTGTTTAACTGTCATAGCTAGGTTTGAGCTATTATTACTTAATTGGGGTGTAGTCTTTTAAAATCAGCTCAAGATCTTCATGAAGTCTATAGATAAAGTTGTACTTTCATTATCAGCACCTCAGTTTCAACCGGTTAAAGTAGTTGATGATACCGATTGCTATAGAAGCGGGGAACCTTTGTTTTATCAATACTTTACTCCTATTTAAAAAACTTTCTCAAAAATTTATTTCCTCAATACCCATACATAGAACAAGTATAGACATATATACTATAAGAACAAATTAAAAAACCTAACAGTAATACAAACTGGTATTTGACGCATTATTGAGTGTTTTAAGAACTCAGAGAAATGACTTAACAAACAAAAAAAAAAAATCAGAGAAATGTCTGGCCTATACGTGAGGCAGTAGAGGAACGCCCCTTTGCAATTGGAAGCTGGCTGATCACTAAAGGTGTTCAAAGGTATAAGTCTAAGCACAAAAAAACTCTTCCTAGGCTTGGAAATGTTCAAATTAGTTAGAAAGATCAAATTTTCAAATGATAGTGTGGACTAAATTATCAAAACAACTAACTTTTATGAATATGTTCATTATGTAATGTTATAGTAGTAACCATTCAAAGATGTTTATACTTATTTTATACAAAATTTTCTTTTCATACGACTTATTTAGTCTAACATATACTATCCTCCTTTCCATTTTAATCGTAACATGTTGAATTTTACACTATTCACATGTTCTACTTTGACTACATTTTACGCTATTATTTTATGAAAATTAATTTTTTTAAAAAATATTGTTCAATTCATCTCATTACAAATTTTCAAAATCTGATTTTTAATATTTTTTTACTAATAGAATTAAGATATAATTACGGTCAAAGACTTACGTTGGCAAATATGAAATGTTGACCGTTGCAACTAAAAAAGAACGGATGGAGTATATGTTTCAAATGCTTGAGGCTTGAGCTCGACCCCATCTCATGCATGCTTTTATAGCACTGTTTCAAGGGATGATTTCTTCCGAGTGACAATTGCCCACGTCCTATTTTAAAAGTGTTTAGAGTATAAATAGACTCTTTTTGTGGAACCGAGATCATTTTTAGAAATTTGCAGATATATATATAAATGAATCAAAACAAGTTCAATGTATTAAGTAAAGAGAAAATTTCTTAAATGGCTCTAAAATATAGACAATGTGCAGAAGTAGAATTACCATTATTTTCTTCCTAAAATATGACTCATTCACTCCTAGTTTGGGAAGTTTCATACTTTTATGAAGACCGAATAAGTCCTATTTGGAGGACTTTCTTTTATGTAAAAATGTCAAAAAGTTTCTGAAACATAGGTCTCCTTTATGATTTAGTTTACTCCCTTCATTCTCCAATATTGCCACACTAGGTATTTTAGGGATATTAGGAAACATATTAGGGGATAATAATTAGCGTAGAAAAACCACGAAAGAAAATGAGAAGAAGTACAAAAGTATGAAATAGAGGAAAGAGTCAGAGAAGAAAAACAAGGAAAGTGATGATAAAGAAAAATTGAAAAGGTAGGAAAGAGCATAAAAAAAATTTTGGTAAAAGGTTGGAAGTATGAAAATGAATCAAATAATTAAAAAATTCCAAATAGAAATATGCGTTAGCTATTGTAAAACAAATGTAATAGTCTTTTGTCTCTTAAAACTTTATCAACCTTTTTTTATTGCTTCACTAACTTTGTCACTTTATCTTTTAATTAAAAAATGGGAAAAAGTGTACATAAGCCCTCGAACTAATCGAAAAAGTGCAAATCACCCCTTTTATAGGAGGCTCTTTCCCGTCGTCACCATTTTGGGCGGTTTCCGGTGGATTTTTTTATCAATGTTTATGAGCATCTTCTTCATTAAGTCTAGTTTAACCACACCAAATTTTAGCTAAAAATTCAACCGGGAAGGCAGTCAAATAATTTTCTGAAATATACTGCGTTGTTTAACTGCGCAGTTATCTTCAAACATTTATTTGTCTGCCTTCCCGGTTGCATTTTTAGCTGAAATTTGGTATGGTTAAATTAGACTTAATGAAGAAGATGCTCAAAACAATTCTCAAAAAATTCCACCGGAAACTGCCCCAAATGGCAACGTCCGGACAGAGCCTCCTATAAATGGGGTGATTTGCATTTTTAGGTTAATTCGAGGGCTTATTTGCCCCTTTTCCCTTAAAAAAAATTTTGTAATTCCTATTAATTCTCTTTGTCTTCATAAATCTGAACCACACAATTTTTGATTTATTATTTCTTGTGTCGATCAAATTTGGCCAAGTTTGAATGGACCGTTGAGTATACAACATTTGTAGCTAGCTTGCTTGTCAAAAAATGTTTCTTGATCAAACATCAAACGTTAAAGACTAAAAACAAGGCTATAAGTTCATGTAAATTAAAAAAACAATGCTTCTTATTTTGAATCGAATATAATAGCATGTCCTATGACAATTAAACCTCCATTTACAATGTTTATATTCTTCTTTGATAAAATATGTTTCATATATATAAAGCAGAGCTGGCTGGATCTGGAGAGAAAGAGTGGTACTTCTACTGCCCAAGGGACAGGAAGTACAGGAACAGTGCACGGCCGAACCGGGTGACGAAGGCCGGGTTTTGGAAGGCGACCGGAACGGACCGGCCGATCTACTCCTCCGACAACTCGAAATGCATAGGACTAAAGAAATCCCTTGTGTTCTACAAAGGTAGAGCCGCCAGAGGGAGCAAAACGGACTGGATGATGCACGAGTTTCGCATGCCGTCGTCTCCCGAAAACCACCATCTTCCCACCCACAAACGGGTCTTTGAAAAAATCATCCCTCCGAGTGTAAGTATATAGTCTCTCCGTCCCACTAAGATTATCATATCTTTTATTTTCAGGTCCGTCGCACTAAGATTATCATATCTTTCATTTTCAGGTCCGTCGCACTAAGATTGTCTCATACTAAATTTGATAAAATTTGTGTTGTTCTAAATCATTCTTACTTTATTTTTACTTTATCAATTTAATATCATTCACACAAAATCAATTTTGTTAGTTACTGCCTCACCTTCTCATGTTCCAATGTTTGTGGGATGGAGGTAATATATATCTCTCTCCACCCTAAAACTAATTAAAGTTTAGGGTGAATTTTAATTAATTTGGAGTTGGTCGGGAACTAATATGCACCTAGCTACCTCTATCCCTGATATAAACACACATAAATGGAATATATATTTAAGACATTTTTTATATATATTTAAGACATTTTCATACATAGAACATTAGAACCATATCATAACATAATTTATCAAATAATATCACTACTCTTTTTTTACTAAATAGGACTTCAAAAATTTTAGCTACTACGTATCATTATTATTTTATGAGGACTAATAATTCTTACGGAGTATTTTGAAATACTTTCTCTGTCCAGATCATTTCTTCCAACTTTCCTTTTTGGATCGTCCCAATTAATTCTTCCAACTTCCACTTTTGGAAAAAATATGTGGTTCACATTAATTCATATTTTTCTTACACAACTATAACCATACATTTCCACTTATATTCTCACTATCTAAATTTGCGAGCCAAGGCAAAACCGGAAAAAATGACCGGGACGGAGGGAGTAAAATATAATTTTTTAACTCCTTCCAGGTGTTACTCCTGAATAGTGTCTTTAATTATGCATACTTCTATGTAGATTCTATGGTACCCTTAAGGTACCGTACCTTTGTTCACATGGACCAATCAGAATGATGTAGTTGAATTATTTAAATTTAAATTAAAAATGATGTAATGATTTGAACTAATCAAGTGAGTGGCAGGTACGGTATCCCATATTTTAAATGGGTACCGGAGTTGTCATCCTATTATTATTCATATTAATAATAACAATGCCACAATATAATGTGCAAGAATGATTTGGTGTTTTCACAGGACGCATGGGCAATATGTAGGATTTTCAAGAAAGCAAACTCCAATGTACACAGGGCACTTTCTCATCAATCATGGGTAGTTTCATCTCCAATTCCTCAAACTCCCTTTCAAGATGTCTTAACCCTAGACACCAACAACACTCATGCTCACACTCATAATACCTCTTGTTCAACCCTCCAATTCCATTGCACCAATGGCTTCAAATTCTCAACCGAGATCGCCACCGCAACCGCCACCCCTCAGCCGCTAGATCTCCTCCGCCCCTTCAACAACGCCTCCCCGAGCTACAACGCATTTCCTTCTACCCTATTCGCACATCATCAAACACCACTCCCCACCAACATCATTGCTAATGATGCTTCTTCCTTTTTGCTAGAAATGTCAAGTTCAGTGTTCGGAGACTGTGGTGGTGGATTAGTCACCGGTGGCTTTCCGGTGGTTCCACTACCGGAAAACCTTACGGAGGGGAGCCAAAAGGGGGAAGGTAAGACTGTGGTGGATGGAAAGGAACCCCCAGATATAATTGATGATTCCATTAGGTTTTCTTTCAATGGCTTCCCTTTGAGTATGGGGTCTGATACTAATGCATGCAAGTCTAGTGTGGTGTGGGAATCTTCACCCTGTCCAAGTGAAATCTCATCCAGTTATTCTACTAACACAAGTGCTACACTTGAGCACTTGTTATAATATATAATAAATATTTGTAAGCTTCTCCCAGCTTGTGAGAAAGTGTAGTACTTTTTGATGTATTACTAGTCAACTTTACTAGTTTACTTCCTAGAATAATTACATCTCTTTTTGGAACTGGGATGGTCATATTTACCAGCGGCATGCACTTGATCTTTCTTGGTGATGAAATGCTGAAACAATTTTTACATGTGGTTTAAATGTAATAAAGGTGTGTAGTTCCACCAAATGTTCAACTAGTATAATCACATTCATGGTTCATTGTTGTTATTTAATTGTGACACTTCCATATTCACATTTATCAAAGCACAACTTTGACTAAAGTGTGATCATCTTTTAAATACAATTTAATACTACATATTACATTATTACTAAAATATACTCCATATAAGTCAAATTATAGTATATAAATAATCCAAAAGTGAATATATTGCAATTATTTATTAAGAATGGAAATCCTTTTTAAGTGTCAAATTGAACTTCCATATCTATCTTTAATGGTGGTCTCTTTGTTATATTCTCTTTGGAGCACATGACCTTCGTTGTCCACTAAAACGTCGTCAAATAAATACTTCAAATTAAATATATATATATATATATATATATATATATATATATATATATATATATATATATATATATATATTTGATTAAACTAAGTTAGAAGTATTTGTTCATAGTAACAAGTTAAATTAGATGTATAAAATATAAACCAACGTATAAAATATTTGTTAATAGTTCGAGCTATTCTTGTTTGGATTATACCTTTTGATGAATGAAACTTCAATTATTTATTTGGCACAATGCGATCAGTTAGGTTAGCCGTTTAGCATTAATTTTGCACATTTATCTACCCTCTTTTTCAAGTCTACTTTGGGATGAAATATTGAAATATTTATCTCCATCAACTTGGCACAAAATATTATTGTAAAAAATGTTGTAAAACAGAGACTAAGATGACCATTATCTCTTTTAGAATCCCTGATTTGAATGGTTTCACCCCCAATTATCAAAATTGGCATTAGAAGTTTAGAACAATGAATCCTAAACACACTAAGGCTATGTTTGGTATGATGTAATCAATCACGTATTGTAATGAGCATTACTTGTTGATTCAAATATAATGATTGGTATGACATTTTATTTTAAACCGTAATGTAATGTGCATTACGTTTGTGGAATTCATTAATTTAATACATGAAATAATCTTAACATTAGAAAATTTATGTATTTGAGATTATACTTTCTTGTATTTCTTTTCGTGCGGCCAGCTACTCCCTCTCCCAGCTGATGAACTTTTCCCTTTTAAATTTGCACTTTTTCTTCTTCTCGGGTGTTCCGCCACTGCTAACCAAACATAGTAATGGAATATTGATTTCATTCAATTACATTAGAATTTTTATTGCATTACATACTCTATCACATTGCATTGCATTACACCGTACCAAACATAGCGTAAAGAATAAACCATTGCTCATTAGAGCTACATCCCACTTTTCCTCAGCTTGTACTCATCCACATTGTTACATTTTCGGATATCAAATATAGGAATAGTATAGGTTTATGTTTATAAATACCCCTTCATTTCATTTTGGTTGTCTTACTTTCCTTTATGAGTTGTCATAAGAAGAATGTCATTTTTCCTTTTTTGACAAAAAATATGTGATCTTTAATATAAGAAGAATTTCATTTCTTATGTACTCTATCTATATACAAAAGGAAGTGGATTTTTTGCTCACTTTCCCGCTCAAAAATATCCCATCAATATGGTCAAAGTACATCAAGCCTTATGCTATTAACCGTTGGATAAAAGTGTGTACTACACTGCCCAACTGTGTGGGCCGATAGCCCAATAGGGTTATTCAATTGGTCCCCTTGCACCTTCGATGCTAAATTTCGAAGGGCCAAACAAGAACGCATGACAACTTCAATTCGAATCTGACCAGCAGACTTATGCGTTCCAAGAGCTAGGACGCGACCACAAAAAAAATCCAAGAGTTAGGGCGTGACCACAACAATAGGTGAGAAGTGAGAACGATTATCTGTCGCGGAAAGAATCAAGAAAGGCATTGGACTGAACATGTATTCGGTCGTAAACGCAAAAGAGATGTTAGAATTGTGTTGATTCATTTTTTTTTTAAATTCCAGCGTTTTGATAAGTATTATATAGTTATAGTATATTTCAATACTATCTTACTGTGTGCATATCATCTCTAAAGACTATGATGTCATTGATATTTATGAGAAAATATATAAATAATAAATAAAAATTAACTGCTTTAGGAGAAAAGTTTTAATTTTTGGACGTTTAGAAAAAAATTACAAGGTCTAATGATAGCATTGTGTTTACATTTCAAGTAACACTATCATAAACACGTATGAGTTGTTTATCAATGGGAAATAATTTTCACATACAATAGGAAGGAAAAACTACTGCCAGGTAAGTTACTCTTACATATTTGGTTGATTCTTTTAGGCATACCACATACCAATTCAGATGTAGAATAAAATCCAGTATAATCTTTGATTTTCTGTTGAGACTCTCCTATTTTCTCTTCAGGCTAGATGCCTTCCACTAAAGAAAATCCAATTTTGGATCAACCAAGTAATTTTAATGATCCATATTTTTATTGATTTTGTTTTGGTGTGAGTTTCATTGTTCTTTTACAATCTTCAATTTTATTTAGTTTTATAGGGAATATACTTTTCAGTATTTTTTATTATTTAGTCTAATTATAAATTTAATTATTACTTAACAAAGAAAAGTAAATTGTTATTAGTTTCTTTCATAATTTTGGTTTCAACATTTTTGCAGATATTTTCGTTATTAGTTTATTCCCACTTAACTATTTTTACAATCTCAATATATTGATAATAATTTAAAATATGATATAATGATATTGTGGTTTTATGATTGGATGTATTTATGTTGGGATGTAGCCATGTAGGTGCTGTTAGCAATTTAAGTTGTGTTAATATATTGAGTTTTCTCTAAGCCAACTCAGTTAAACACTCTTAAATTATTTAAGAACTTGAAAGCCTGACATGTGCTTTGTTAGGCCAGTAGAAAGCAACTGATGTTTCTTATTTGATTTGTCTTGCTTACCAAACATTGTAGGGTACATGATTTTTAGACAAATACTAGAAAGGAACACGGAAGATGCATGCTCTTAGGTTACACTGATTTTTTGAGAGGTCTGGGTGCACCCACTATAGCAACACTCTAGAAGATTCTCAGTGACCGTATGTCGGTGGTTTGATGGATGTTCTGCTAATGAAGCAGTTTTTTGAGGTATATTCCATTTTACAGAATTTCCATGTTTGCTTACAAAAACAAAATAAAGAGGTGTAAAGTTACAATTTTTTTAGTTTTCACAAACAAACAACAAAGTTTTTCTATATTTGGTTGAATCTCTCATCTTTTTCATCATTTTTTTGGACTAATGAAAAAAACTAGGACAAAAAACAAGGAGGATTATTTTCTTTTGAAATGAACTATTTTTAAGTGTTATTAATGTATATATTACTCATTAGAAATGCATCTTTCTCTTAAGTAATTGTTAAAATGGGTTGCTTTCCAGAAACCATTTTCTGCAGTGAAAGTCTATCACTTGAATACACCACCAACTAAGGATATAAGAAAACACAAGTAATAGTTAATTGGCCTTAAATACCCTTTGTTTAAAAAAGTCTTAATTATTTAAAACTACAAATTGTTTTTTGTATTTTTTGTTCCTTAATTGATGAGGACTTCTTTAAATAGAAGTTAAACATAGAAAAAGTGAAAATTTTGGATAAACATTGTTTTCTACCTAAAATAAGACTTATTTACTCCTAACTGAGAATATGTTTTTTTTATAAATAAAACATAACTACTATAAGTTCACTTTGTCTATGATATACACCTACTTGGTGCAAAGGCTTTGACGAGCACTTTGTCACGGTGCGTCAAAATAAATTCAATACTAACACTTATACGTAGTATAGCGTAGTAGAGTTCGTATCCACAGGGAAAGGAATAATTCTCTTTTTATGAAACTTAGTAAATAAAGGGGGGTTTTGGTGATGAATGATTTAATTAAAATAAAAACTAAGATGAACGACCTATATGAGATTTAATTCAAAGATAAAAAGGGCTTGACATTGCTACTTTCCACTTGTTAATATATTTTAGTCGATCATTGTTATATCTATAACTTATTCCCTCTCGAATACTCAATCGGGGAGTATATCCACTTCATCGAGGGTAGTTATTAACAACAACCGTTCATTAATAACCCTTACTATTAATCAAATATAGAACAACACCTTATACCGATTTAATAGTAGCATTTAATCTTTCTAACTCCTTGATAAAATCAATTGAGATTGATAACCTCAACACAACGGTTTCAGTTTAACCAACAAAATTAATCCCTCTTAAGTTTATTAACGACGACCATGCATTAATAAACCGAAGTTACTTACTTGTGAAACCATCAACGATTAACCATCGGTTCGTTGATCGTTTCTAGTAATAATTAATATATGGAACAAAACTAGTTGATCCTTTAAGTAATGTTCAAAATATTAATATGAAATATGAGTAGGAATTAATTAATATTCAAGGAAGAATATTATTAAAGAAGATAAATCCTAGTATAATTAATATCAAGATGTTAACTAATTGTCATCTTAGCAACACTCCCCAACATTAATATAGAGGAAGACAATATCATTCTAACTAATGTCGAGATGTTAACTAATTGTCATCTTAGCAACACTCCCCAACATCAATATAGAGATGGTATTAAGGAAAGGACTATTAATTAATATTCAAGGAAAGAAGTTAAGAAAATAACTCACAACTTTAATAATCAACAAGCTTCAAGAGTAACACCAAGAATTGGAAGTTTAGCTCCTCATTTGGAGACTAAATACAGCTAGAAAAATATAAAGAAATGCTATTCTAAACTGAGCTTAAGAGTATGGAAGAAGGGATGATTTTTAGAGAAGAAAAAGAGTGCTATTTATAGGTGTTTTTCAACACCTTTGGTCGGGTGCCCGACCGGGTCAAGTACTTACCCGACCGGGTCTGGTCAAAATCAGATAATTCACCACGTTCTGGTGATCTTCGCACACCGGGTTGTCCCCGGTCACTGCTCACCCGACCGGGTGAGGTATGAGGCCCGACCGGGTCCAGCTCTTTCCTCAGCGGTTCGGTTTTCAAATCAGACCCGACCGGGTGAAGTTTCCTACCCGGTCGGGTATTTGCTCCTCGACAGTCAAAATTCCTTTTTCTTCACTTCAACATCCTCCTTTTCAACATCCTAATTCCTAATTCTACTTTAGAACTTACAAATGAGAACTAAAATACAATTACAACTAAAATCACACAAATGTTTACAAACTAAATAAAACGTCAAACAATCACCATCAATGAAACATAAAAACATATAATTATGCACTACTAATTAGTGTGCATCAAACATCCCCTCACTTAAACCTTTACTCGTCTCGAGTAAACCAAATCCAATCCAAGAAGTCCTTTTAAAAATGACAAGAATATCAACGCAAAACATCCAAGAGTGTTTTTACCACAATATAAAGCATCCCCAACAGTAATTAAAGTAAAACGGAGTCTTCAACTTCATCTTTATCTACATTTCTCTTTTAAGCTTATCACCTTCAGGATCCTGGAAAATAGACATTTCTCTCATTCTCTCGTTTTGTCTAGGTGCATTTTCAGGTTTTCATCCCAGCTTCCCACATTTTTCTTTTAATTCTCACAACCTCACTCTTTATGTTATTGCTTTAATTTTTGCTTGAGTTGCCCTTTGTGGGTTTTCAACTCAACAAGCTCTTTTTTTTTTTTCATTTTTTTTAAGAAAATAAAATGAAAAAGAGTAGAATTGTGAGCATACCAGAACAATCTCTGCACCCCCACACTTAGTACATGGCACTGTCCCTAGTGCCCGCCTATACCTCCACATTGGTGTCTGTCCTCATCCATGTGATCCCTGCCATAACCACCATTATCGCCTCCACCACCGGAACTCGATCCTCCAAAGTAACCCCACTGAGAGGGGTCATACCATGATGGTGCGGGAGGGTGTGGTCATAGAGGAAAAGGAGCCCTGGTGTGCTACATAGTGTTGGAAAAATGTGTTAAAAATTGCATTAAATGGTCATTTTGGGGCAATTATTTGAGTGGGGTCCACTTCCGATTTGGGTCGGGTCAAAGTGGTTTCGGATTGTCCTTGTTAAGGGCTACAATTCGATATATGGTACGCTCAAAACGGATAACGGGTGAATGAGAAATTGATTCTCGAAGTTCGCTCGTTGTAATGGAAAAACTGGGAAAATGATGAGTTTCTAGTGTGTTTTATCCCACACCGAAAAACTCAAGGGATTTTCACCCCCTTTTAAAGGGAAGCCTCTTTTAAGGAGTTAAGATTCCTAAAGGGAAAGGCTCTCTCTTACGCGCAGGAGGGGGGGGGGTGCCGATCAAATCCCGAAACGGAGAAGAAAATCCGCGACTCGTGTGCGCGGGCGACCTGCGGACACGAATGTCGTCCAAAAATCTATTTCTCAAGAGATACGGCCTCGAACAGAAACCCTCCAAGGGAGTTCTGTTGGCTCCGGACAGAAGGCCTCGAACAGAAACCCTCCAAGGGAGTTCTGTTGGCTCCGGACAGAAGGCCTCGAACAGAAACCCTCCAAGGGAGTTCTGTTGGCTTCGGACAGAACCCCTCCAAGGGGAGTTCTGTTGGGGTCTTCTGCCGCGCACTTCTTCCGTTACAACAATTAATGCGCAACGTTCTTATCTTTTAATGCTGCGTTAAATGGACAGTTTATGGACGATTCAATGCCCAACGGACTGGTCATTGATGTCCAACGTTCAGGTCCATTAACACCCCATTTAACACACAACAAATCCTCCTATAAATAGCTTGCAGGTGCTTTGCAACAGACACACGGTTTGATAACGCACAACACTTTCCTCACGTTTTCTTGAGCTGAAAACTCTTCCAGCTACTCCCAAAAATCCTTCTGTGTTCATACTTGGTTCTCGTTCGCTGGAACTCCTGTTTGTGTGCTCAAACATTAGTTCGTAGTCATCGTATCCTGGGAAACGATTGTTGCAACGCTCCTAGCACCGTGGGAGGCAACAAATACGTTTTAAGGAAATCGTGCGTAGCACGAGCTTTGGCTAATTCTGCTTCATCTCCTTTCTTGTTTTTCTCCAGTCATTTTATTTAATTAATTTATTTTAATTATTTTTCTTTATTTTCCGAAACACACCCAACACATAGGAGTATATCGGACCAAAGGTTCGTCGTTGGTCCTCTTCATATCTCCGCCAGTCTTCCTGCCGTTGTTCCTCCATCCTCTCAAAGCTATGCCTCTGCTCAGTTCTATACTGATCAACTCGCTCCTGAAGCACGATGTAGTTGTTGCTGATCATGTTCATGTTATCGAGCATCTGTTGCTCGAATGGTGAGTATTGGTAGGCTGGAGCATCAGGTTGTTGTTGTGGTGGATTAGGTATGAAGGGCGGGTTTTCTTCAGCATGTTCTTGATTGGGTTCATCTTGTGCATACTGCGCCGGGATTGCCCCAGGGAGACAGTAGTGATGACCATCTCCGATTTCATGGCCCACGATATCTAGGGGAACGTCAGGGGATGGGATATAGATAGATATGTTTTGACGTGGGATGATAAGCCAGTTGTAGATTGGTGTCCCAGTAGGTGTCATGTGAGATAGAGCCAAATCTTTGGTCTTTTGTACAAGCCATGACGTGGAAATGAGCTGTTTCGGAGTAATGGGGCCTGGGTCTACAAAACCATATAAAGTGGCTAGATGTGTGATTAGGCCCCCTATCACAATTTGTCCAGATGACGTTGCCACATTTTTGAAATGAGTCCATAAGATAGAGGCAACGTCAACTGGTTCTGGTCCAGGTAAAACAACTTGTGCCAGAACACACACATCTCACATTCTTGTGTGATGATTATTCGGTCTTCCGAGGAAATAATTTGAACAGAATTTTAAGAAAATTCGGAAGACCGGATGTTGAACACAGTTCACACTCAGCTTAGAAAGGTCCACCACACCTTGTCCTATCATTCTTTTCCATAACTCATACCCCACAAGAGTATCATAAGCACGAGCTTCATCAAACAAAGGGAGGCCAAAATGATGTGCAAATTCTCTTTTGGTCAATGAACGATTTTCATTAAGTAAACGAAAGGTGATGGTGTCATTTGCATGATCATCACCATCCTTTGTATACACATATGAACTAAAGAATTCATAAACCAAATGCGGATAAGTCACATATTGCATTTCTAGCAACCTAGTCATTCCAATCCTTGCAAATATATCACGCATGATCATATCAATCCAAAGGAGTGCTAGAGTAGTAATGCACATGAACCGGGATTGTTTTACCTCCCTTTGTGCTTGTTCCTTGAAGAGTTTCTTATGTGCCTCCGTTGCAAATTCCACGCTTTCATAGCCCGCTACCGGTGGGATAGCCCTTGAAGAAGAAGCTTTGGATTTTTTTGGAGCCATGGGAATGGATTTTTTTTTAAAGGTTTTCGGACTTTTGGGTAGGATGAGGTTTGGATGGCTTTTATGGGTATGGTGTTGAATAGGATGGTGAGAAGAGCAAGAATATGGTATTGGTTAAGAATTTTTGGGAAGATTTCGGACCTTGAATGTCCAAGAATGGAGATTTTCGAATTGTTGGGTAGGGTTTTTGGGTTTGGTTGATTTGGAAGGTTTTGGGGGATTTTATGGGTATAGAAATGAAGAAGGAAGTGAGGAGATGAAGAAAATGGGGTTTTTTAGTGGATTTGGTTAAGGGAGGATGAAGATTTGAAGGTTTGGGTAGTTGAAAATGGTGGATTTTGGGGGTTTTGTGCGTAGGGAGGAAGATGAAGTGGGAGGGGGAGAGGTCAGCCCGACCTGGTATAGGTCTGTTTCCCGTTCGCCCGGTCGGGTGGGGTATTTTACCCGGTCGGGCGCTATGATGTTTCGTATCCAGTGGCTACTGGAAAGCTATACCCGGCCGGGTGGAATAGGCTACCCGGTCAGGTTTATGGCTATTTCAAAAATTTTAATGCGTACCCGTCCGGGTTTTTGGTAATACCCAAACAGGTATGTATTCCGGTGGGTTTCAAAGCCAAAAATATGCACAGACCCGGTCGGGTGGTTGAATTACCCGGTCGGGTCTTATGCCCCCTTTTTTCGTTTTCACCCGGTGGCTGTGTTGCCCGGGTATTGTGTTTTTATGAGGGAACCCGACCGGGTTGTTGAGATACCCGACCGGGTTTCAGCCCAGGCTCATTTAAAAAAAAAACACACGACTGAAAACAAATGAAAATAAAAATGAAGAAATTGAATTGCCTCCCAAGAAACGCTTGATTTAATGTCGCGGCACGATGTTATTTTTATTTTATTTTCTTTTATGTGGGATCTTGAACATCCCTTGTTTCATTTTTCTTTTTCGGCCTTCTCCAGCAAGGCCGGGATTTCTTCCCTGTTATCACTTCAACCCCAGGTGGGATCCATTCTCCTTTTGAAAATTTGAACAATTCTTCTTTTTCAAAAAGTGTGATTTTCTCAGTTTTTTTCTCAACAAAAATATTCGGCGGGGTTTGTGGTTCACAAAAATTTAGAGAACAAAGAGATTGGTCTTTAATTTGTTTTTTCGTAGAATCAAAAATGTTGAATTCTACCTTTTGATCATCAAACTCTAAAATTAACGAACCATTAGACACGTCTAATTTTGTTTTTGCGGTTTTTAGAAAAGGTCTACCCAAGAGGATGGGTGTTGTTTGATTATCATCTCCCATTTCAAGGACGTAGAAGTCAACAGGGAAAATCAGATTTTCAAATTTTACGAGTACGTCCTCTACGACGCCCTTGGGGTATGTGTTAGACCTATCCGCCAATTGGATTACCACACCAGTTTCATTCATTGGGCCAAATTTTAGAGACTTGTATAACGAATATGGAATGACATTGATCGAAGCCCCTACATCCAACAAGGCCCTTGGAAATAAAGTGTCCCCTATTTTGCATGGGATTGTGAACATGTCTGGATCGCTACATTTCTCGGGGAGTTTCTTTTGAAAGATCGCCGAGACACGTTCACTAACCACCACCTTTTGTTTTCCCTTTAATTTGCTTTTTCTTTTAATTGTGCATAATTCTTTTAAAAATTTAGCAAAACGGGGAACACTTTTGATTAAGTTAAGGAGCGGAATGTTTACCTCACATTTGGCGAAAGTCTCATATATGTCAGCATCTTTCTCCAGCTTCCTTGTTTCCTTCAGTGCTTCGGGAATGAGGGTAGTGGTTCATATGAGGACAATGGTGGAAACTTTGCTTTTATGGTCCTCTCTTCCGGTTGAAAATCTTCTTCGAGGCCAACCTCCTTTTCATCTTGCTCTTCTTCCCTATGCACCTCTTTCAATGTCGTCCCACTCCTCAACATGATTGCATTAACATGTTGTCTTGGGTTTTGCTCCGTTTGAGAGGGGAGTCTACCTGAATCTTTTGCCTCGAGCCGGCTCACAGCACTCGAAATTTGGCTCATTTGGTTCTCCAAATTTTGAATGCTAGATTTAGTCGTTTCTTGAAATTGGGCCACACTTTGTTGTATCGTTGATACACTCATGGTAAGTGCTCGAATCATGTCTTCAGTGGACATATTTGAGCTTGAAGTTTGGCCTTGGGAGGGCTGGTTGTATTGTTGGAAGAAGAATTTGGTTGTTGAGAATTTCCATACCTCAAATTTGGATGATCTCTCCATCCTGGATTGTATGTGTTGCCATGCAGATCGTACCTCCTTTGACCTTGGAACCCCAATGCGTTGACTTGTTCGAGATTCTCCTCTTGTAGTGTTGGGCAAGAATCGGTGGGATGCCCTTGTGTTGAACATATGCCGCAGACCTTGACTTCTTTTGTTTTGGGATTTAAGAGAAAATCTTTAACCAAAGAAGTCAAGCCGGCCACTTGACTTTCCAACAAGGTGTTAGATTCTGCCGCCATAACTCTTTTTTATGACCGTCGATCATAGTGTCTACAATTCTCGGCCAACTCCGAGATAAGATTCCTAGCTTGAGAAGGGGTTTTGTTTACAATTCCTCCTCCACATGCGGCGTTGATCATACACCTATCATCATTGCAAAGACCATCATAGAAGTATAGGATGAGGTCTTGCTCCGAATAGCCGTGGTATGGACAGCTTGCACAAAGTTTCTTGAATCGTTCCCAATATTCGTAGAACGATTCATCATCTTTCTGCTCTACATTGCTGATTTGCTTTTTGAGAGATGAGGAGACAGATGCAGGATAGTACCTTTCGAGGAAAGCTTTCTTCATGGCCGTCCATGTACCTATACTTCCCGAAGGAAGATAGAATAGCCAATCTTTTGCGGTATCTTTTAGGGAGAATGGAAAAGCCCTCAACTTAATTTGCTCCTCTGTAACACCGTTCGGGCACATGCTTGTGCAAACGATGTGGAACTCCGAAAGATGTTTATTCGGATCCTCGCCCCGTAGACCATGGAATGAAGGAAGGAGATGGATGAGCCCCGATTTGAGCTCAAATGTAGCACCTTCATCAAGAGTAGGGAAGGTGATACATAGCGGTTGTTGGTTAAGATTAGGAGCCGTGAGCTTTCTCAATGTTCTCGTTTCGAGAGCCATAGTGATTGGCTCTTCGGTGTCGCTAGAATGAGAACTAGCACTTGATGATTCCTCCAAAGAAGTATTCGGAAATAAATTCCTAAACCTCTCGAAGGCTTGTTCTGTTTCGGGCTTTGTTTGGTAGGTGATTTGGTTTATAGATCGATGTTTAACCATATACTCAAATAAAGCTCACAAGAATAGAAATTTAAGAACTCTTTAAATTTTTTTTATTTAATTTTTTTTTTATTTTTATTTTTCTTGAAATAGAATAAAAAGAAAAATTAATTGCCTTTTCCCGGCAACGGCGCCAAATTTGACGAGCACTTTGTCACGGTGCGTCAAATTAAATTCAATACTAACACTTATACGTAGTATAGCGTAGTAGAGTTCGTATCCACAGGGAAAAGAATAATTCTCTTTTTATGAAACTCAGTAAATAAAGGGGGGTTTTGGTGATGAATGATTTAATTAAATTAAAAACTAAGATGAACGATGATGGAGTATATGGCCCGGGAACCCCCGGCCCACAGACTCCTACTACGCCAATAAAGGCCCAACCGGCCCAGGAAGCACAGCAGGCCCAAATTACGGCGCCCCAAGCACTTAGCAGCCCACAGCGCACACTGGGGAGCCTTCGGCCCCCTGGCCGAAGGCTCAAACCTCTCACAGAACGGGTTTTTCAAGCAAACTAAGTAACTGGGAGAAAACAGCAAAAAACAGCAGCCCTCGGCACCTAGAACCCTCGGCACTAGTGTGCCCTCGACAACAGAGAGCCTTCGGCACTAGTGTGCCCGAAGGCACTTCACTCGACAGGATCTTCCCTCCACGAGCATCTGGGTCACCGTACCAAGTACCGTGTCCCATCCAACAACCGCATTAAATGCGGCCACATGCGGTTGCCAGCCCAACCAGATGAGGTGACCTCTCGGCCAATGGACGCTTGACACTTGTCCCTGTCCGCATTTATTGCTACTATAAATAGCACCCCATTTCCCCATTTGTAACCACGCTGAAAACGCTCCACACTTTATAATATACTTTCTCTCTCTATACTTGCTTGCTCTGACTTCTCTCTTATCACTCCCCGTAATAACCCCTCGGATAAGCTAACCCCCCGGGTACACTATCCATCATTTGGTGCTCTCGTTGAGAGGTCGAACAGTCAAGTAAGAAACCCTTCGCCAAACACTAGCCCTCTACCAAAATGGTGAGAACAACACGTGCCAACTCCAAAAACGTAGAAGACAAGAACCGAAGCCTCTCACAGGGCTCCCGAGGGCGGTGTCATCGCTGAGCTGGAACAGGCGGCTGTCGACCTACGCCTTCAGATCCAGCAAAATGCCCCTGATGCCCGCCTCGGCATCGAGGCCAAGAAGAAGAACCGGAGCGATGACCAAGTCAGCCCTCCGGTCCTCACCATCGACGTTCATTCGGCGCTCTCCGCCTCCATCCAGACGCTCACTCAGAACCCGGGTGCCTTCGGCACCCTGGCTCCGGCTCAACCCCAGGTTGGGGAGAACATCATGCTTCCCCCTCTGCCACACCCCTTCGGAAACCCCATCCCTCGGACTGGGAATGACGAAGGGGTAATGGCCCAAGATACGGCCTCCCAGGAAGTTCAGTCCCGGTACCGCCACAATGACAACAGAGAAAGGCCCCGCACCTCCGCCCTCAACCGGCTCGGAGGGGGGCAAGACCGCCGAGGGGTCCAAGACCGCCTCGGAGGAAAAGCACTCCAAAGGCCCCAGGAAAGCGGAGGGTCTGTCTCGAGGGAAGACGAGGAGCGTCCCCCTCGGGACAAAGGCAAGGCACCCCTTCATGCCGACGATGCTCGCCACGAAATCAACCAGGCCCACTCGGCCCAGGTTCGTTCGCAGGGAGCGGAGGCCCTCCCGAAGGATCCCCGGGACGAAATTATTGCGGCCCTCCAACGCCGACTTGATGAAATGGAGGCCAACAAAGCACACGCCACCACCTCCACCCCTCATTCAGACCTCAAGTACGAGGCCATGATGGCCAAAATGGAGGAATTGCAGAAGAAGGTAGCCGAGGGCTCCGGGGAACCCATCATCCAGCTCCGGACCCGGACGCCATTTACCCCAAGGGTATTGGCGGCCCGGATCCCGGAAAAATACCGAGGGCAACACATACAGCCCTACAACGGGAAGACGGACCCCCAGGAGCACTACAGCAAATATCTAAACAGCATGATGATGGTAGGGGCGTCGGACGAATATTTGTGTCGTTGGTTCCTCTCCACCTTAGAGGGGCCGGCATACGAATGGTTCAACCGGTTGCCCGAAGGCTGCATTGATTCGTGGCAAGAACTCGCCCAGCGATTCTTGACGCAATTTGTCGGGAGGCGTCGCACGAGGAAGCATTTCTCCCACCTCCTAACCATACGCCAGAAGAAGGATGAGACCCTTCGGGACTTCCTGGAGCGCAGGAGAACGGAAGTCGACAAAGTCGACGGTGCTGACGACGGGACCCTCCTGGCCCTCCTACAAACCGTCCTCCGCACCGGCAACTTTTCAAGGAGCCTCATCATTGAACCCCCCCCCCCCCCCCCCCGCGACTACATAAGGGCCCTGCAGCGGGGGGGCCGATATGCCGAGGCCGAGGAGGTGGAGAAATACCACCAGCATCCAGATCAGCAACCCCCGAAGGCTGACAACAAGAACAACCGGGGGCCGGGGGCTCCTCCGAATCAACTCAAGGCTTCAGGACCCTCTGATGACCGCCCTCGGCAATACCAAGCCAAGCCCGGGGGAGGTTATAAGAACAACCCTAAAACTTGGTCACAGCCCATTCTCCTGGACCGCCCCCGGACACCATTGACGCACCCCGTCAGCGTCATCCTTGATTTTGCCGAGGAGAGGGGCCTCGTTGAGCGCGATTCTCGCGCACCCCCAGAGGTACATGCTATCAACCCTCAGTTCCCCTTTTGTCGTTTCCATCGGCATCAGGGGCACAGAACCGATGACTGCCATCAGCTAAAGACGGCCATCGAGAGATTGATACAAGCGGGCAATCTGTCCCAATTTATCCAGAGCCCTCGGCAGGAGGGACCTTCTCATCAGGGACCTCCCTAAGGGCACCACACGAAGGGGAACGCTTGGGTGAACCCGAACACCATCCCCCTCGGCAAGAAGAAGGAGATCGGAAACTTGGAGGAGGAAGAGGAGGAGTACCCCCACCACCAGGAGAAAAAACGCCACATCTTCATGATCACCGGTGGCAATACAGGGGGCGATTCCACCAGCCAGCGGAAAAAGTGGGCTCAATCGCTTTACGTGGGGGAAGTCACTCATATCCCCCGGTAAAGCGGCTGAGGGAGGAACCCATCACCTTCACCAACGCAGATCTCCCTCCTACTTCTTCTCCTCACAGGGATGCCTTGGTGATTCGGACTGAAATAAACAACAACATCATTCACCGAACTTACATTGACACGGGCAGCTCCGTCAATGTAATGTACCTCAGCACCTTTAGAGAGCTGCATCTGGAGAGGGGGTCCCTTCGGCCCATCAAGACCCCTCTTGCCGGTTTTACCGGCGACACCATTGATTCCGAGGGGGTCATAACCCTCCCGGTCATCTTCGGCGACGGCCTCCATAGAGCCAAGCTCGAAGTGGAGTTCGTCGTCGTCAACATCGACTGCGCCCACAACATCATCCTCGGCCGACCAGCCCTCGAAGATCTTGAGGCCGTCATCTCCATGAGGCACCTCTGCCTCAAGTTCCCTGCCGAGGGGGGAATCGGTTACTCAAGGGGGAACCAAAAGCTTGCCCGCGCTTGCTACCTTCAAGTTACAAAGAAGGTTAGCAAGACGGAGTTCCGCGTTGACACCATCACCGGAACTGTGGAAGCGGAAGAAAGAAGGCCGAGGGCTGAACCAGCCGAGGAGGTAGAAGACTTCGCGCTCGATCCGGCCAAGCCGGAGAGAGTCGTGAAGATTGGAGCCAAGCTCCCCGAAGACTTGAAGACCGGCATCATCAGCGCCCTCCGCGCCTACTCCATTGTCTTTGCATGGGGGCCGGAGGACATGATGGGAATAAGCCGAAGGGTCATCACCCACCGCCTCTCGGTGGACCCCTCGGCAAAA
Source organism: Cuscuta europaea (assembly GCA_945859875.1). Classification (NCBI taxonomy): domain Eukaryota; kingdom Viridiplantae; phylum Streptophyta; class Magnoliopsida; order Solanales; family Convolvulaceae; genus Cuscuta; species Cuscuta europaea. Next base: position 11,544,859 of record CAMAPE010000080.1, on the reverse strand, counting down.
GCAATACAGCAACGAAGAAGACCCCTCTCCGCCGAAAGGAGGGAATTTGTGAAGAAGGAGGTCGCCATGCTCCTTTTTATTAAGCACATCAAGGAGGTAAAATACCCCTCATGGCTGGCGAACGTAGTCCTCGCACAGAAGCCTCCTACCTTCCGCATGTGCGTGGACTACACGGATCTCAACAAGGCGTGTCCTATGGACCCTTTTCCTTTGCCCAATATCGATCAACTTGTAGATGAGACCGCGGGGTGCGAAATCATGTCATTCCTCGACGCATTCCGCGGGTATCATCAGATCTTCATGCATGAGGAAGACGCCGAAAAAATAGCCTTCATGACTCCCGAGGGCATCTTCTGCTACCTAGTGATGGCCTTCGGTCTAAAGAACTCAGGGGCCACTTACACCCGGATGGTGGCCCGAGTCTTTCAAGCCATCCTAGGGCGCACCATGGAGGCCTATGTTGATGACATGATCGTCAAAAGCAAACAATCTTCCAGCCATGCCGACGACCTCCGGGAAATCTTCGTCACCATGCAAAAGTTCAACCTTCGGCTAAACCCGAAGAAGTGAACCTTCGGCGTCCAAGGGGGAAAATTCTTAGGCTACATGGTGAGCCGAAGGGGTATTGAGGCCAATCCCGAGAAGATCCAGGCCATCATCAACATGGACCCCCACGCAATGTGAAGGAAGTTCAACGGTTGACAGGCCGTCTGGCAGCCCTCAACCGCTTTCTATCTAAATCAGCGGAGAAGTCTTTACACTTCTTCCAGATCATGAGGAAGACGGTTGGCTTTCAATGGACTTCAGAATGCCAGGAGGCTTTCGACGAACTCAAACGGTACCTATCTTCACCCCCTGTGCTCTCCAAACCAAAGGTAGGGGAGACCCTCTACCTCTACCTTGGGGTCAGTCCGGCAGCCATCAGCTATGTGCTCATCCGGGAGGAAGACGGCATCCAACATGCCATCTTCTATGTAAGCAAGACCCTAAGGGAGGCCGAGCTCAGGTACTCCCCTGTGGAAAAACGGTGTTAGCCATCGTTTGGACCGTCAAGAAGTTGGGCCACTACTTTCAGGCCCACCCGGTTCAGGTCCTCACTCATCAACCCCTCGGCGCCCTCATGAGGAGCCCCACCAGCTCCTCCCGCATGGTGAAATGGGCTATCTTCTTGAGCCAATACAACATTGACATCCGTCCGAGGCCTGCCATCAAGGGCAAAGCCCTGGCGGACTTTGTGACGGAGTGTACCGCAAGGGCAGCCACGGACGGGGAGCCCTCGGCTACCTCGGACGACTGGTGGACCCTCTACACCGACGGCTCCTCCGCAACCAAAGCATGCGGGGGAGGGGTAATCCTCGTTACTCCCGAGGGCTTCAAGGCCTACTATGCAATCCGCTTCTCCTTCAAAGTCTCCAACAACGAGGCCGAGTATGAGGCCCTCCTATGTGGCCTTCGGCTGGCTGCCAACATGAAGGCTCGGCAGATCCATATCAAATGTGACTCCAAGTTAGTCGTTGGCCAAATCTCCGAGGAGTATGAGGCCAAGGAGGGAAGAATGAAACAGTACAAGGAGGCGGCCAAGGAGTTGCTTAAGGTATTTGAGGCACACTCTCTCACTCAAATACCGAGGCCGAATCCCCCGAGCACATCTCTAAGATTGCCAAAATTGAGGAACTCAGTCTCTCAAGTATCCATGCGAGCCGCGTCATGAACATACAACAACGCCAAGAGGATTGGATCTCAGATATCATCACCTTCATCTCCACAGGGCAGCTACCCGAGAATGAGACCCGCGCTAAACTAGCAAAGCTGAGGGCTCCTAGCTACACCATCGAAGACGGAAGGCTCTATAAACGGTCTTACAACGGCACGCTACTTTGGTGCCTTCATCAAGATGAAGCCGAGGTCGCAATGGAGGAAGTGCACAGTGGCACTTGCTCAGCTCACCAGGGACCCTTCTCCATGTCCCGAAGGCTCATTCTCCAGGGCTACTTCTGGCCAACCATGGCCAGGGATTGTGCTGACCTTGCCCGAAGGTGCACCGCATGCCAACATTTCCAGAAAGCCCCCGGCAGGCCAGCGGTCAACTATGCCCCCATCAGCACATCCGTCCCCTTCTCTCGATGGGGGATAGACCTTGTGGGCCCTCTGCCGAGGGGTACCTCCAACAACAGGTGCATCATTGTGGCTATCGACTACTTTACCATGTGGGTGGAGGCTGAGCCCCTCGCCAGCATCACAGAGGCGAAGTGTCGTCACTTCGTTCTCAAGAACATCCTCACAAGGTTTGGCGTCCCCCAGCAGATCATCTCCGACAACGGAACACAATTTGAGGCAGCCCCTTTCTGTGCCCTCCTGGAGGCATGGGGCATCAAACACACCTTCTCCTCCATTGCCTACCCTCAAGGCAACGGGCAAGTAGAGAACGCCAACCGGATCTTGCTCGAGGGCCTCAAAAAGAAGCTGGAGGCCGAGGGCGGTGGCTGGGTAGAAGAACTCCACAACATCCTTTGGGCCTACCGTTCCACCCCTCGGCGAGCAACGGGTGAAACACCCTTCTCCCTCTGCTACAGGTTTGAAGCCAAAGCTCCTACGGAAGTCACCCTTCCTACCCGGAGGGTAATCCAATATGACCCCGAGGTCAACGACAACAACATGGCCCTCGACCTCCACCTTCTTTCAAAACGCCGGGAGCAAGCCTTCATCCGGGCAGAAAACTACCGAAGGCAAGTCAAAGGCTACATCGACGCCAAGGTTCGCACCCGAGAATTCCAAGTGGGGGACTATGTCCTCCGGAGGAGGGAAGCCAGCCAACCGACCGAGGGAGGCAAAATGACACCAAAGTTCGAAGGCCCCTACATCATAGCAGCCATCATAAAACCTGGGACTTACAAGCTCAAACGCCCCAACGGGAAAGAGGTCCCTAGGCACTGGAATGTACAACACTTAGTTAAATTTTATCAATAATGTAAGAGCGGCAGAGCCCAAATACCAACTACAGGCCCAAGGCCTCACCACCAGAAGAACCCCCTCCGACACCAAGTGCCGAGGGCGGACACCACCAACACCTCCAACAACAGTGAAAACACCAAGTGTTTTCGAACAAGACCCCTTGGTACCAAGTACCGAAGGTGGGAACTCCCATCACCGGCAACAAGAAACACCAAGTGTTTCATTTCAAGACCCTTCGGCACCCAGTGCCGGGGGTACACATCTCCACCATCAACATCAAAAAGAAGAAGAACACCAAGTGTTCCTACAGAAGACCCCTCCGTACCAAGTACCAGGGGCTATATGTCGAGACGAACACCAAGTGTTGTTTCTAAAGCCGTACCCCACGAGGACGCATATACCGAAGGCGCCACCATCGGTGCCGGTGGCACGTAGTGCCCCCGGCCATTTGCAACTAGTGTGCAAATGAAAACCCTTCCTTGAAACGCTTTCCGCGTCACTACCCCCAGGGTAGGACAGGCAAGTTATATGCCCAGGATTCGACTTTCAAAAACGGAACGCTTTCCGCGCCATTACCCCCAGGGTGTGGCAAGCTGCGGGCTTTGCTTGACGCCGAGGATTCGACTTCCAAACCGAAACGCTCCCCGCGCCATTACCCCCAGGGTATGGCAGGCCGCAGACTTTGTCTGACGCCGAGGGGACGACTTTCAAAAATGAGGCGCTTTCCGTGCTATCTCCCAAGGGGAAGCAGGCTACAGACTACGTCTTATGCCCAGGAAACGTCCCTCGATCCCCTCGTAATTCGGAAGGTTAACCCGAGGGAGGAGAGCCATTGGTGTATTCTGATGGTCTCCTGATAGGTCCAGCCTTACCAAGAAACCAAGTTTCTTGATGCCTTCCCTTCACCACCAACCAAAAAAAACAGAGGGGGTGAAGGGGAGTAGACTCATCGAGAAATCAATGAGTACAACACTCCAACAAATCACAACATACCGAGGGCTCCCCACGGGAACACCTCCGGTAACTGAAGGCTCCTATTTCCCGAAGGTTACTACTCAACAATACAAAGGGATTGGACTGTCTCAAGTACACTAAACGGCTAAGTTCACTTCAAATAAGTACCGAGGGCACCTACCATCGGTCATCCATTGCTACCGAGGGGTCCTATCCTGTAAAAGGGGATGCAACTGACTAAGGCAGCTCAACAACCCTTCAAGTGAATGCCGAGGGCACCTATATCCCACCAGCATTCACTACAACATCAATGTCCTACAAATTTTCCTAAGTCCACACTTTTGGAAAATGACAACAGCCGGAGGCTCACATATCACCCAACAACTGAAGGCATCTATTACAAATCATCAAAGGCCAACCAAGGGGGCTTATTCCAAAATAATGTCGCCCTCGGGAAATCTTAATTGGAAAACACTACTAACCGAAGGCTACACAAGGAAGCAACACTTAGAAAATTTTCTAAGTCCTGAAGATTGAGCCCCGGCTTGATCAATATTTCAACTGAGGGACCATGATAGCCGAAGGCTACGTGATGCAACAGCACTTAGAAAATTTTCTAAGTCCTACATATTTGTCCCTCGGTCAAATATTCACACATCAGAAAGGAGGCTACCAGCCGAGGGCTTCCAATGGGAAACTACACTTAGAAATTTTTCTACGTCCTAAGGATTGGGTTCTCAACCTAATCATCTCACAGCAATTGAACTACAAACACCCGAAGGCCCTATGGTGTGCTACACTTAGAAAAATTTTCTAAGTCCTAATAACATGGCTTTCGGCCATCACTAAGCTACCACACATTCATACACAAGAGAAGAAAGGCCCGAGGGCTAACATTCATCCATCAATCATCAAAAGCAGAAGTAAATGTAATTGTTACAATGATGGCCAGGGCCGAAAGCATACAAATGTGACCATTACAAAGTGTGTTCCAAATATTTGCTAAGTACAGATTACGCGTCAAACAACATCATTCCCGGAGGCGTCCTCTACTACAGGCTTAGACGTGGCATCATCCTCGGGTTCTTCCTCTTCGTCGCTGCCCTCGGCCATCAGCAAGGAGTCTTCCAAATCAGGCCTCTCAACACCTTCTGGGAGGGGAACCCTGGGGTCTGGCTGAAGGGAAGGGAGACCATAGGATGCCGGGTCGAAGGACTTCGGGTCCACCCCAAGATGCCGGGACAGCCTTCGATATACAAGGGCCTGAGTAAAGTACTCACCCCCGTCATAATACTCTTTGCCCTTTCGGGCCAACCACATCGCGCCTGGGCCTTTCACCCATTCGTTCACCGAAGCCTCCACTACTGAAGCCACCCATTCCTTCCGGCCTTCGGCTCTCCATCCCTCCTCAGCAAAAGCGGCAACAGCATCCTCCCGGGCTTGGGCGACGGCTTTGTTCTGGGCCTCCTCAGCATCCTTTGCGGCCTTCTTGGCAGCCTCGGCCGCAGCCTTCTCCGCCTCTGCCTTGCCTTCGGCCCTGGCCGCCGTCTTGGAGCTCTCGAGGATTTTATTAAAAGCCTCTTGCTCAGCCTTGAGAGCTTCCTCGGCCTCTTTGAGCTGCTTTCGGGCCTCAGCCAATGCTTCATCGGCCTTCTTCTTCTCGGAATCATACTGCTCCATCCTCTGGACCAGTTCGCCAAGGCCAAGGCTTGCCTGGAAGCAAGTATAAATTATCGAAGGTTAAGTCACTACACACATAAAGAATTAAATTATCTGCAAAAGAGAAGGAAGGAACCTTACCGTAACCGAGGCCATCAGAACCTTGGAGCAGAGGACATCATCGGCATGACGGGAGAGCACAGACTTATCGGTCGGAGGGGTGGCACCCCTCAAAAACTCCTTCGGGTTCAGGGTCCCGTGCATGATAGTGGTTCCCTTCGTGATGGAGAATTGGACTTTGTCCTGGGGCCATGTCAGACCAGCAGCTTGACCCGAAGGCTTGGGGGAAGAAGATTCATCTACAATCACAACGGGGGCTTCCTTCAACTCCGGGGCCCCCTTCTTCTTCTTCTTCCCCTCCGGCTGCGCCGGGTCCTTCCCCAGACTCTTCCTCTTCAGCTCCAAACCGGGGGAGCCTCCGACGGCGGTCTCCACGACGGGCCCTACCTCCTTGGACTCGTCGGCTGCTCCCGCCTTCGGGAATATCTCGTCAACCGCCCTCTGCTGTGCGGGGGCCTCCTTCTTCTGGTCTTCCTTGGCGAGTTGCCTCTTCAGCTTGACAAGGTTCCGGGCGTCCATATCTGGTCCTAAAACAAAAGAAGGCACACAAGAGTTAGTTTACTACTACAACGGAGCAAGGGAAAAAATCTAAGTATGAAAATTAAAGCCCTCGACATTGTAACAACCTTCGGCGCTCTCATATACACGATCAATCGTGGGGTAGCCTTCCTCTTTCTCTCCCATCAGCCGGTACCGACGGAAGCCAAGCTTGTACAACTCACTAGAAAGCGTTGCGTCTTTGATGGACACGTGCTTATCAGACCCCTTCGGTTTCTTGGACAACTCCCGCCCATTTTTCTCGAGGGCATACCCTTCTGCCTTCAGGTGCCTCCGAAACCTATCACCAAGCGGAGCGGAGAAAGGGTTCTCGGCGAGACGGATGTAGCAGAACTTATCTTTCCACCCCTTGTGAGACGAAGGCGCCTCGTCGAAAATCCTGAACTTCGGGAGCTGCTGCAAATTACCATAGCCCCCGGCATTCGAATGACCCCCCCCCCCCCCCCCCCCCCCCCGACACAAGTTGAACGACAGGAAGAATTGCTCCAGAGTAGGGGGACCTTTCGGCTGAGGCACAGCGACAGGAACCCTGCCAGGTATGAGTGACTGTTCGGGGTCAACTGGCAGGGGGCTAGCTTGACGAAGCGAAGGTATTCCAACACGAAGGGATGAAGGGGAAATCTGAGACCCAGTTCCACCGAAAGCAGATGTACGGCAAAACAACCCTCGAGGGCATGGAGGAGCACATCATCCGGCTTTAGCTCTACCACCTGCGCCGAAGGTCCAACCAAAAACTGTGCCGCCATCATCTCCCCTCGGGTATCTTTGTTTTTGACCTCCAAGGCGGCCGTATTCAGAAAAGAGTAGCCCTCAGGCAGTCCCACTGGCTGGCCAGCGTCGACGGCAGCTTGCTTCTTCTTCGGAGCCGCCCTCATCTTCTTTCTCTTCTTTCCTGGGGCCACACTGAGGGGTACGGCGTCAAGAGGCCGGGAGCTCCCAGCTTCGGTATCACGCCGAGGAGGAGGGACAGCTACAGTCACCTTCAGGCCCTCCTTCTGGGCCTCGTCCTCGGCCACCTGATAGGCAATGGCAAGCTCTTCATCCGCATTCACCTGCTCGAAGTCTTCGGCCTCGAGTTCAAGCCGAAGGTCACCCTGTATCGCCTCGGCTACGGCCCTGTCGTCGATGACCGAGAGCTGCTCGCTTGAGGATTCCACGTCAGACGCCACTTCGATGTTCACTGAAGCCTCCCCCGAGATGTCTTGGGAATCACTAGCTGATGACATTACTTCTAGAAGGCGAGGGGTCGAAAAATTAGCACACATAAGGGTTCCTGAATAGTCCTAAAGCCTAAACCTAAGGCCGGAAAGCTAAGTACTCAAATAGAGCTAAGGACGGAAGGAGAACTAACCTCTGAAACTTGCTTTGACCGAAGGCTGGAGTTTCTCTCTCTAGAAATTTTGGCAGAGCTTCGCTAACAGTATGATCGCACAAAGACGAATGGCCTTGGCCAGGGGTATTTATAGGCGCCCAGATCCGAGCTTGGGCCTAAAAAACCGGGCCCCCGGCAAAAGGTCATCATTACACGCCGTGTCTTCGCCCAACCGGTGACGCCGCCCACGGGCAGCCACCCATCACGCGCCACGTGTACTCCCCCTCCAACGGTCACATTACAACGGCTATATTCTGGGAACCTGAAGGTACGCCCTCGGGTAAACACTCCTTCATCAAATAAAGAGGTAGTCCCCGGGCTTCCCTCCTTCGCTCCACCTCACAAAGGGGACCCCCCGGGCTCACAACTGGCAGACCCCTCGGGTATCCTCCCCCCTCCAACGCATTAATTTCCAGGCAGCCCCCGGGGAATATCACTTCATCAACAAGCGCGCCCCCGACACGCAGGTAACGGGACCCTTCGGGTACTCCCCTCATCAATTAAATAACAAAAGACGTGAAGCCTTCGGGATCTTCACAGCTACTATTTACGTTTATCACGCTACTTCGACGCCTCCCAGAATATCAACGACGTGCCTTCAGCAATACAACAAAGACGCCCTCAAATCATGCGAACCTTCGGCATCAACATTACACTTCACTTTAGACCAGGGTTTAGCCTTTTCGATTCATCATTGGGGGAATTCGGTGCACTCTTTTTCCCTCATTAGGATTTTTTCCCACAGGGTTTTTCCTAATGAGGCTTTTAACGAGGCATCCCCCCAAAATGAAACGAAAAGCGTTAGCCTTCGGCCCCATGCTACAACGGACTAAACTCTACTCCTTTTCACCACTTTACAAGTGCCTCAAGGAGTGTGGGACTGGAGAACCCCTTCGGGAAAATCATTAAATTACAAAATGGTGAAAAAATCCAACAAACGGCAAAACAATCCCTCAAGTCCCGACATGTGGGTAACTGAGGGACTGCCTTCGGCAGGGACATGCAAGCAACAACTCCTCACCAACTTCAGAGATTACAACGGGACAACATCAAAGGCCAAGCACAAATTACTCCTTTTCCCTCAAGTACCTTTCGGAAAAAGGAGTGAGGGACTCCTGATGGAGTATATGGCCCGGGAACCCCCGGCCCACAGACTCCTACTACACCAATAAAGGCCCAACCGGCCCGGGAAGCACAGCAGGCCCAAATTACGGCGCCCCAAGCACTTAGCAGCCCACAGCGCACACTGGGGAGCGTTCGCCCCCCTGGCCGAAGGCTCAAACCTCTCACAGAACGGGTTTTTCAAGCAAACTAAGAAACTGGGAGAAAACGGCAAAAAACAGCAACCCTCGGCACCTAGAGCCCTCGGCACTAGTGTGCCCTCGGCAACAGAGAGCCTTCGGCACTAGTGTGCCCGAAGGCACTTCACTCGACAGGATCTTCCCTCCACGCGCATCTGGGTCACCGTACCAAGTACCGCGTCCCATCCAACAACCGCATTAAATGCGGCCACATGCGGTTGCCAGCCCAACCAGTTGAGGTGACCTCTCGGCCAATGGACGCTTGACACGTGTCCCTGTCCGGCATTTATTGCTACTATAAATAGCACCCCATTTCCCCATTTGTAACCACGCTGAAAACGCTCCACACTTTATACTATATTTTCTCTCTCTATACTTGCTTGCTTTGACTTCTCTCTTATCACTCCCCGTAATAACCCCTCGGATAAGCTACCCCCCGGGTACACTATCCATCAAACGACCTATATGAGATTTAATTCAAAGATAAAAAGGGCTTAGCATTGCTACTTTCCACTTGTTGATATATTTTAGTCGATCATTGTTATATCTATAACTTATTCCCTCTCGAATACTCAATCGGGGGGTATATCCACTTCATCGAGGGTAGTTATTAACAACAATCGTTCATTAATAACCCTTACTATTAATCAAATATAGAACAACGCCTTATACCGATTTAATAGTAGCATTTAATCTTTCTAACTCCTTGATGAAATCAATTGAGATTGATAACCTCAACACAACGGTTTCGGTTTAACCAACAAAATTAATCCCTCTTAAGTTTATTAACCACGGCTGTGCATTAATAAACCGAAATTACTTACTTGTGAAACCATCAACGATTAACCATCGATTCGTTGATCGTTTCTAATAATAGTTAATATATGAAACAAAACTAGTTGATCCTTTAAGTAATGTTCAAAATATTAATATGAAATATGAGTAGGAATTAATTAATATTCAAGGAAGAATATTATTAAAGAAGATGAATCCTACTATAATTAATATCAAGATGTTAACTAATTGTCATCTTAGCAACACTCCCCAACATTAATATAGAGGAAGAAAATACCATTCTAATTAATGTCGAGATGTTAACTAATTGTCATCTTAGCAACACTCCCCAACATTAATATAGAGATGGTATTAAGGAAAGAACGTTTAATTAATATTCAAGGAAAGAAGTTAAGAAAATAACTCACAAATTTAATAATCAACAAGCTTCAAGAGCAACACCAAGAATTGGAAGTTTAGCTCCTCATTTGGAGACTAAACATAGCTAGAAAAATATAAAGAAATGCTATTCTAAACTGAGCTTAAGAGTATGGAAGAAGGGATGATTTTTGGAGAAGAAAAAGAGTGCTATTTATAGGTGTTTTTCAACACCTTTGGCCGGGTGCCCGACCGGGTCAAGTACTTATCCGACCGGGTCCGGTCAAAATCAGATAATTCACCACGTTTTGGTGATCTTCGCACACCGGGTTGTCCCCGGTCACTTCTCACCCGACCGGGTGAAGTTTCCTACCCGGTCGGGTATTTGCTCCTGGACAGTCAAAATTCCTTTTTCTTCACTTCAACATCCTCCTTTTCAACATCCTAATTCCTAATTCTACTTTACAACTTACAAATGAGAAATAAAATACAATTACAATTAAAACCACACAAATGTTTACAAACTAAATAAAACGGCAAACAATCACCATCAATGAAACATAAAAACATATAATTATGCACTACTAATTAGTGTGCATCAAACACCCCCACACTTAAACCTTTACTCATCTCGAGTAAATCAAATCCAATCCGAGAAGTCCTTTTAAAAATGACAAGAATATCAACGCAAAACATCCAAGAGTGGCCTTGACTCTCTGCCCTGGACCACATTTGCCGCGATTTCGGCGACCTCCTGGCGGAAATGCACCTTGACCGCGAGCACCACCTCCTCGGTTGGGAGCTGTTGATGCCGCCACAAAAGCCTGATGAGCTAGGGCGGTGTCTTGGGACCGAAGAAAAATATTACATTGTTCTTGAGCCAAAAGGATAGGCCATACAGATTCAAGTGTCGCAATACACAAAATATAGGAGATAATTGTGATGAGGGACTTGTAATCGGGCCCCAAACCAAGGATGGTATATTCAATCCAATCACGATTGCTAACAGGAGAATTAATAGCATTTAAGGCATCAACTAGCAATTTAATCTCTAGAAGATATTGATCTATGGACTGAGACTCTTTCTTTTTAATATGAGACAATTGACGTTTAAGCTCCATAGACCCGAGCAATACAAGCATTCATAAACCGGGTTTGCAGACAATCCCAAATTCGGGTAGAAAATTTTGAATCTTAAACCTCCATCAAAATATCTCGTGACAAAGTAGCAAAATGTCAGGACCTAACCGTCTGATCAATCTTAAGCCAGTGATGATATTCAGGATTAGGGATCTCCTGTCGGGTAATATTATGAGTAAAATGTGGTGGTACAAAAAGAGATCCATCTATAATCCCAAGAAGACTATGGGATGCAAGAAAGGATTTGAATTGAGTACTTCATGGGAGATAATCCTCAAACGCATGCAATCCAGTAGTGACAATGTTAGTCACATTGGGTTTGGAAAAAGTCAATAGAGATGCCAATGATGCCAAGAATGACGAGGAAGAGGATAAACCTGGCTGTGGGGGCGGCGGAAAAGAAGCATCGAGCTGGCCAGAGAAGGTGGACCCCGAGAACAGGACCGACATGGACCGTTCATCGTTGGACGCTGAAGCAGTATTCAGCTGTGAAGAAGACGAACTCATGCTGGCAACGAGGGATGGCATGGTAGGCATAGTCAGAGTCCACGTAAACGGCAAGGGCATGCCAAAGAGACTAGGCTTGGATTCGGTTTGGGCCACCCGGCCCGTGACCCGGCCTGACCCGCTACTGTGCGGGCCCGGGACCGGCCCGGTCTGGCGGTCCGGGACCGGGTGTAGACCCGAACCGGTGGGGATGGGCGGGGCGGGTACGGTTCTTGAAAAAGGTGACCCGGCCCGGACGGGTCGGGCCCAGGTCCGAGTCCAACGGTCCATTTTAAAAATAAAAAAATTGTTAGGCCCCAAACTAGCTGTTATGGCCTTGGGGTGTGGGCTGGGGACAACCCAAACGGCTATATAGCCGTTGGGTGGGGTGCAGGGGGGTCCGAAGGGTTTGGGGGTGGGGGTGGGGGGGGTGTGGGTAAAAAAATCTATAAATACTCCTAATCTTAAACATTTTTTCATATCTCTCCTCCAATTCTTCCTAAATCCTATTCTTAACTCTCTAATTCTCTTATTCTCCAATATATTATATTTATTTATTATATATCTACTTTATACTTCATCTACATCTATTGTAGGATTATTATATCTACCATTTTTAACTTTTTAAGATGGAAAGTCAAGATGTCGTTATACGGTATAATTTTGATAAGCAGAAGGATCCGAAGATCGGGATGTTGTACGCAACTTGCAAATGGTGCGGGGAAAAATGTAGCATGGGTGTTTCAGGCGGATACGGGATGACAATGAAGCATATGAAGTCATATGACAAAGCCAAAGGATCGGGAGGTGCAGGAAGTTCCGATTGATTACAATTTACAAAATGTTTCTCTTGAAGTTTGTTTTAATTTTCAAATGTAGTTCCTATTTCATTTCAAATAAATGCACTTGAAATTTGTTTTTAATACTTGTATAAAACTATAAACTATAAAATATAAATTATTAAAAAAAACTTTAACCGGCTCGGCCCGACCCGTGACCCGGGCGGGTGACCCAGCCCGAACCGGACCTGTCCAACCCTCGGGCCGGTCCCGGGCCCATGTCATACAAACCGGCGGCCCGACCGGGCCTAGGCCCGGCCAGAGTCCATGACTAAAAGAGACTATGAATCAAGAGAAGGCATGACTAGAGGGAGGGTCTGTCGCGATTCCAAACCGTTGAGCAAAAGGGGATGGAATTTCCATCGTGGAGGAAGAAGATGGCTCCTCCAATCTTGGCATGGGCATCATACCGTTGATGACGGCCGCTGAGGAGGACGCGACAATAAAGACAGTGGAAGATTGGACATACCAGAAAGTTGAGAGAAAATGACATGTATCCTGGCGACTGATACCATATGAAATATTATTATGGAATATATTGGCTTACCCTGATAGGGTGCCCAGTGCCCTGATGGTATATTTATACTAAACAGATAAAATAAGGAATTACAAATATGTCCAAACACTTTTAAACTACGGAGTATTATTGTATTAACAAGTCAAACACAAATGGTGTTTTACAATTACTTGTTCCAGGGGAATAGCTTTATGTTGAACTTAATTCAAGGATTTCAAGCCATCGTTGGATTTGTGGACGAAGTAGAGGATAGAAAATGTTAGACGTTATCTAGAGTTAATTTTTATTTGACAAAATAATCTTTCCACCAATTTTGATACATTGAAAAGGTGAAATTATTCCTCGGTTATGGACTTATGGTCATTTTGGAAAATCAATTGGAGAAAATGAAAGATGTAACTTCGCATCTGTCCCACAAATTGCGGGCTTATGAAATGTCAAAAAGAGATTCAGAAATTGTAGACATTATAAAATGTAATATGTACAACATATATTTATATCCTAGACATTACTACTACTGACTGCTGAGAAATGTAACACGCAAAAATCATTTAAGAAATTGATTAATGTTATCTTTGTGAAAGACTTGTTTTGAGAATGGGGGATTTGTAATATGAATAAACTCCAGTAACACTGAAAACATTAACAAAAAAAGCTTAGCATAAAAGTGTGCGATAAACATTCAACAAAAGATCAAGAAAATATAAATCTGAATATCTCCAAAACAAAAACTTGAGAACATACAGTTCATTAATCCTCTCATTAATTAATGCTAAGATATAATCCAAAATCAATCTCGAAGCATATCATATCTTGCACAAACTAACCCACAACTTATGCTTTAGAAGCTTGCTTTTCTTTGGCTTTCTGAATCTTCAAAACCTTTTTCACAATCTTTTGTTCTTCAACCAAAAAGGCTCTTATGATCCTGCAGATAACAATACAAAACACATAGGGAGGGAGCTTCATAAAACTGGGATCGACCAAAGGTAAATTTAGCAATGCAATATGCAGTAACTTCGTAGTTGAGAAAACAGGTCAAATCCAAGCTGGGTTTGAGACTCATTCATGCATGGCCTGAGCCAGAGTGGCTCAAAATATCTAGCATTGCCTCATATCAGGGTTTAGTTGCACTTTCTGCTCATAGATATAACCCCAACTTGCATGTGGCAAAGGAGCTCAGATCAAGCAAAACTTTATTTAGAGACAAGCTCAAGCCAAACTTAAAAATTGAGTTTCAAGTAAAGCTTGAGTATGTGATGCTCGAGCTTTGGCTCAACATGAATAACAACACTAGGCTGTGTCAAATCAAGAAAAAAATCATAACACCTACAAAAGACTAGGTACAAGACAGGGAGTTAATTGAGAAAAGTCACCTTTCACGAACAGCACTGCCCGAAAGCACTCCACCATAGGCACGGTTTACAGTCCTACGGCATCTGGGCAATCTTGACCTCTTGTATTCAGCAGGTCTCAAGTGAGGAATCTGTGGATGCAAAAGGAGTGTCAGAAAAAAGTTGCTTAGGACATAGACCCATTCAAACTAAGGAAGTTCAAACTTGTGGCTAACTTCATACTTCCATAGGCAATTCACTAAAGTTGAGAAACTAAGCATTCAATGAATTTACAAATGTAAGAGATGAGCTAAATTACTGAAACCTAAGGAAATTGAATCCAAATTGCTTTACTTAGTTTGAGCTACTACAATCCATTAATCTGCAAGTCCTAAAGGAAAATGGCATGCATGTAATTGATTTGGAACTAGGAACATTGTGTTCTAGCCAATGAAGGGGTTCTCAGACCTGTACACCCTTAGGATACATTTGGAGTTGAGCCATAACATGATAAGCGATCATACAGCATTTCAATCAAGCTTTGTTTACTTTTTTAGATAACTTGACTCATCAAGATTATGTACTAAGAACTCCATGCTCTCCCCCTCCAAAATCCTGGATCCACACTGACAATCACAATACTTTGAAAATAAAAGCAAGCACTGGAGAATTAATGGACTAAATATTTAACTAGAAATTTGTTTCATCTCGTACTTATTGTTTATAATTAAAATATACATTAAGCTTTTCTCAAATCCAAATTGTTTGTAACTTTCATTGATTCCAAACTTTTTTCTACTCAAATCTAAATTACTTTCCTAGTGATCTTCTCAGAGAAAATTTCCAGGAAACAGATAATTTACTGATCTTCTAGTTCTTATATTATCAAATGAATAGCTAATGGAGAAAAATTAAATTGATAAATAAGCATACCAACAAAAAGAGTAGAAAAATACTTACTCCTTGGATTCTCTTTCCGGTTACAGGGCACTTAGGACCACTAGCCCTCTTCTTTGTGTTCTGGTACACAAGCTTCCCACCTGATCATACGATGTTTGCAGCACCCAAAAACCATGAACTCAGTTTTCATTACATAAATTATAAACATATTAAGATTATACTATGGAAAAATACGTATAAACACAAAATTTAGACAGAAAAAATGAGAAGAAAGTTAACCAATAAAATCAAGAAAGTGATTGCTGAACGAAGTGATAAATACCAGGTGTTTTGACGACCCGATTCTGATTAGACTTAGTGGCATAGCTATGCCTTGACCGATAGACCAGCCGCTGCACCATTTTCACAATGTGGGTAGCTCTCGATTAGCTGGTTTTCCGGCTGAAGCGAGTGAAGAAGGAAGATGTAAATGGACGGCGAACATATATTGAGGCAAATCGTGGACGCCCTAGATCGGACGGTGAATACGGCGCGGAACTATTCCAGGCCTTGAGGATGTAGGAGTGAAGCAGGTGCTCACTAAGCCCAATGAAAAATGGGTTACCATTTGCAAAGCTAATTAACAAGCCCATATATGCATATAAATGGGCTTTGAGGATGTAGGACTGAAGCAGGTGCTCGCTAAGCCCAATTAAAAATGGGTTACCATTTGCAAAGCTATTAACAAGCCCATATATGCATATAAATGGGGTTAACGCACCAAACCGCTCGTGAAATATAAATTTGGCACATTAGTCTTCTGTAATATAAAAAATATGTCAAACTCCCATGTGTTCTAATTATTCTCGCAAAACCACCTCCAAAAACAAATTTTACAATTTTGAAATCAATTTTCTTAATAAAAAGATTGAGTATGCAAGTAACTTTGTCAAAAATTCTAAATAATACCCCAAAAACTAGTCACTTTACATTTTTAGCAATTAAATTCGTTCATAAAAGGAATTTTGCGGATGAATAACCGTAACTAAGGGGGGTAACGCGTTTTTTAAATCACAATGCGCTAATGCGCCGAATTTGTATTTCACGAGGGAGTTTGGTGCATTAAACCCGCATATAAAATAGGGGCGCAAAAAGACGAAAAACACTACACTAATTTCATGTACAACCATTAATTAATTGTACTAAAATAATTAGTGCAATTAATGTTTACAGTACTTTCGGGTGATAACAAGTGATGATGGCAATTGCAGCGATTTTGATAAAAGGTGGTTACGAAGACCAGAGTGGTGGCGACGGATGATGGTGAAGCTAGTGTGGGCGGTGATGGTTGATACCGCCACCGAGGGAGTGCGGCGCTGGAGGGGGATTTGGCGGTGGGCTGTGGGAGATGGCATGAGAGAGCATTTGTTCAGTGCATACTGTCATTCAAAACAATTAGTACAAACCACCATTCACCCCACTTATCCAGATTCTTCCCATAATTAGTTTAGGGTTATTTTGGTTCACTCGTGTTTATTTTACTCCAACTAAACTTTATTACCATGTGCTACATGTGCAATTTGTATTACTTTTACTCCTATATTAGTAATTAACTCTATATGCGATTATCTTGAGATACCAAAAGATGAAGCCGCTATATTGTGAGAGTTAGTGATGGAGAGAATCATACTCCCACAACAAAAGCGACGTTATTTAAAATTGTATTTTAATTTAAAAACATGTGTGAATAGTGAGTATGTCTTTTTTCAATATTTTTTGTGATGTATATCTTGTGCATTGAAAAGTGACTAACATTATTACAAATGTAATCTCAAATAGCGGCAATCTAATCCGTGCACAGACGTGTAACTCATGTTACTCCCTCTAATTGTTATTCTTCTGCCTCCCATATATGAAATGTAAACCGTGTGTATGCAAAGTGTAACTTGGGACAAGTCAAAATGCAAACCACGTGTATCCAAAATGTAGGTTGAAGCAAATTGAAATGTAAACTGTGTGCATGCAAAATGTAACTTAAAGCAAGTCAAGATGTAAATCATATCGCGTTAATGGAAATGCAACTTGAGGCAAGTCGAAATATAAATCACTTTAATAAAAATGTAACTTAAGACAAGTCGAAATGTAAATTGCGTTAATGGAAATGTACTTGAGTCAAAATGAAAAGTAAGTCGCGTTAATGAATATGCAACTTGAGGCAAGTCAAAATGTAAGTTATCTGATATATAAGATATATAGCTTGAAGAAAAGTTGCAGGCCTTCAAATATAAATATAATTTTTTCAGATTAATAAAACTTCCGTTTTGAATTAATGAAGAAAAACCCCTAAATTTATTTTGAAGATGAAGAAAAAACGAAATTAAAGTTAGAAATATGAGGGGGAAAGAAGAAATATCATAGAAATCGAGGGGGTGAAATTAAAGTTAGAAATTGCAAAAGAAAAATGAAGAAACGAGGATTTTGAAGATGATGAAGGAGAAGAAGACAAGTGAAGGGGAAAAGAAGAAATATCATAGAAATCGAGGAAAGAGATGGCCGGATAAATTGAAGAAGAAGGGGATTAGATGGCCAAAGAAGAAGACCTATTAGCTGTAGTTTTTAAATTATGGAACAATGTCATATTAGGACATGTATAACATGTGCATAGTATAACGGTCTCACGGTAAAATTTTATCAAAAGATTAGTATTATAAATCTTCTCATATATACTATTGTTGTACTTAAAATGAGGCAAGAATACCAAAAATATTACCTATAACATTTGAAAGGACACAAATATAACCATTTCAAACTTTACAAAAAGTGAACTAATCGTTTTGGCAACTATCCGCTGCTTCTCTTCTCCATCGCTCGATCAATCTCACAATCGGATACCTGCGCCTCTGCCTCTAACGGCCGCTAGTCACCACCATTGCCAAGCCATCACTGTTGTGTCACCACTCACCGCCATTGACGTCGATCAGATCTGTGTCCTCCATCTCCATCAACCAAGTTCTTCACTATTCTTCTCCTTTCATCTTCTTTTCCTTCATCGATTGTCGAATCTTCTTTAGATTCGAGAAGACATGGTTGTGCGGGGATGGCAGTGGCTAGATCTGTTCTTGACATCAAAAGTTCGCGACATAGGAGACGGACGGTGAAGGCGATGGTTCATGTAGAAGATGGTTCAGGTAAGCGATGGATACTCGATGAAGGTGACATCCTATGGTTCGGCTAGGATTTTAGATCCGATGTCAGAAACTAGGGTTACCTAGCGTGGCAGGCAGCGGTAGAAACCAGCATAATCTAGTGTGGCATGCAGCAGTGAGCCTCTATTCAATTTAAAAATAACATGGTAAAAATAGAGAAAAGTCTCAGACAACTGAAAATTATTCTATTACCATATCAAAAAATTTAATGTACCAAAAACTGGTCAGTGTATGCGGCACATATTACATACAAACATTTTTGTATGCCCAAATTTAAGCTCATCATAGTATATAGAGTTTCTATACACCCATTTGAGCGGAAAAGATAAGAGGCTCGTCTCCCAATTGGGAAACCTGGCTGGCGAACACATAGTGGTGCAAGGAGAAGATCTCACACTCGCTTGAGGAATCCGCAAAGCGGCTAATGACGAATCTTCTAACTTCGTGGGAAGTGAGCGTGACAACATGAATCACTCTCAAGGATCACCCTCGTTGCACCCCGAACGCAAGGAGCGTTCGATGTACACATCCCTAATTCAAGAGACTCGAAGGAATCCTCTCGCACGGCCTCTCGGAAGGAGGATAGTGTGGTATCCTCGAAAACTAAGGACAATGGTCCAAATTTGTAAGCTAGCTCTCAGTTTCGGGGTACCAAGCCCTCGGAGGAAAAGACTCATCGGACGAACAAGCCAACTATTAGTACTACATTTCCAATTTGAATAATAAACTTGTTGAGGTGCAGAAACTAAAGAATTCAATTTCTAGGACATATCCAATTACAAGCAAATTGAAGAATCCAACTCTTAGCAACTTCCATGAAGCTTCATCCATATAAAAGAATGGCAATGGAAGCTTCCAAAAACCTATGAGCCACCTTCCTCACGCCCTCCATTGAAGCTTCCTTCTAGCTTCCTACTACCTAGTTTTTGTACTATAAATAGAGAAGTTTGTAAAGTTTTCTATCATTAGATCATATATCATCGTAGAACAACCAAGAAGAGTTGTGAATTTCCTTGAGAGATGTGTGAGGTGTTTCGAGAGTTTTTAGTTAGAGCTTATATGTCTCTTCTTTCTATTCTACAAAGTAATAGAAGTAATTTTCTCTCATATTAGCTCGACCCTATTATTCCCAACAAGTGGTATCACATCCTGATTGAGCTTTTGGTAATTTTCCGATATTGGTTCAAATAAAATCCTATTGTCTGAAAAATCTTGTTTTTAAGTTTTGCTCGGATTTGATATCTAAATACACTGTTGGATTGGTCTCATTGAGAGGAGAAAACTGGATTTTTCACACACAAAAATAGCCACCGAACACACCATCCACGCGTCAGCGAGAAGGTGCTTGCGTCATCACGTGCAGTTCTAGGGAAAAAGATGTCTGCATCAGCAATGACATCGGCACACGTCAGCATTGACGTCGACAACATGCAAGTGCTGATGACAGCAACATGTCATCGCTGACGTCAGGAACACGTCAATGTCACACAGACTGCAGAACTCATGCGTCAGACACGTAATCTGCATGCTTTTCTCCTACTTCAGAGCCCTGTTATCTGCCACATGTCGCCACGTCAGTGCCACATCACCCGTCAGTTTTAGATTTTGAAAATTTGCAGTTTGGTCCCTCAATTTTTAAAAAATTATAATTTCCACCTATTATTTTTCAAATTATGTATTTTGACCCCGAAAGTATCCACCCTACGATTTTCGGTCGTTCCAGACGCAACGGTGCTACTTGTTTTTCGAAATTCTGCTCAGATGTTCCTAAAATAAAAAATCAAAATTATTTAGAAGATGAAAATGACCATTGGCGAGTCAACTTCATCTTCTGGAGCTATGATTATGCTCAGGGCTACCAACTACAAGCTATGGAAACCTTGAAAGGAAGATTTCCTTAGCTGTAAAGACCTTTTTGATTCAATAGAGTTAAAGGGTATTATTCCTAACCCGCTCAGGTCAATGGAGTAGAAGAAAATTAATAGAAAAACTATTGGTCAAATCCGACAATGGATTGATCACAATGTCTTTCATCATGTTGCACAAGAAACTGACACTTATGCCCTTTAGAAGAAGTTATAAGATATGTACCAGGCCAAGACCGCTCGGAACAAGACCCTACTGATAAGGCACCTCCGCACCTTGTTAATATGAAGCTGAATAGTGGAACTTCTGTTGTTGAACATACTAGTGAGTTTTAGAATCTGGTAAATCAACTATCTTGTGTAGATATACCACTTGGAGATAAAATGCAATCTCTGTTACTTCTTAGTTCCTTTCCTGATAGTTGGGAAACACTAGTATTATTGTTGCTCTCAGCAACTCACCCCCACAACAAATGGTAGAATTGAAGAATTCAATTTGCAGTGCATATCCAATTACAAGCAAATTGAAGAATTCAACCCCTAGCAACTTCCATGAAGCTTCATCCATATCAAAGAACGAGAAGGGAGGCTTCCACACACCTATGAGTCACCTTCCTCACACCCTCCATTGAAGCTTCCTTCAAGCTTTAACCCATCTTCCTCTTATTTTCTACTACATAGTTTTGGTACTGTAAATAGAGAAACATGTAAATCTTTCTATGATAAGATCATAGATCATCATAGCACAATCAAGAAGAGTTGTGAATATCCTTGTGAGACATGTGAGGTGTTTTTGAGAGGTTTTTTATAGTAAATGAGAGGTTTTAGTTAGAGCTTGTATATTTCTTCTTTCTAATATCGAAAGTAATAAAAGTGTTTTTCTCTCACATTAGCTCGGTCCTTTTATTCCCAACATAAATGGGTCCAGGGAATGAAGATAGAGGAGGAGTTCAGAAAGGTAACGTCACCCTTTATAGAAGGGATAATGAAGGTGGAGGCCATGAGGGTCTTAGAGTCCCCTCGCGGCGTGTAGATATGAACCTTCAATATAATATATTTTTTAAAATAATAAAATGAATATAAAATTTTATAAGAAAAACTATTTAACAATTTAATAAAAGCATACAATCTAGCACGTAACAAAATAGATAAATCACACATTGGATGACACAACAAAACTTTGTTACTGAGAAATTGAATGTCTAAAGTTGCAGAAAAAATAAGATGAAAAACAAATACCTGCAATTATGCATTGACATGTTGGGGCTATATATGTGGGTTTGAAATCTTGAAGTAAATTTTAATAGATTAAATAAATTTTGTACTCATGTGTTGATCTCAAAAATATATAAGATGTATAAAGTATCAAGGACTTGGGCCTAAATGGGGAAATAGAATCACACTCATAATGTATACGTAGTATAAAGAATCTTTTCCGAGCCTATGGTGCCCCTCTTGTCCTTCCCTAGAGCCGCCATTTCTCAGACACTCAAATATTTCAAAAGAGAATTCTCAAATAAAGAGTAAAATAAAGTTAAAGTATAAAAATAGGAGTACACGTTTAAAATCCCCCAAAAAATGAGTAGAAGGTAATGAGTGGACAAAAATAACCTTGTGGTGAACTTGAAGGACAACCACCGCCACAACTCTGCCTTTTCCCACGGCCCTACAAGGTAGCGCGTTAAAGCCCTAAGTGAGATTGGCAAAACCTAGAAAGGTCTAATCATAAGAGCATCTCCAATGCTACAATATGCACGATGCATATGTGGCATGAGAGATAGCCACATAAATATTAGTAAATAAATTCTTTATCTCCTTATTTGAATGATTTTATGCAGTTTTGGTAAGTTTTTCTCTACAATGTCAAAGAGACCGTGTAGATGTTGACATTGCAGTTGACATTGCAGGTGAAAAGCTTACCAAAATTGTATAAATCATTCAAATAAGGAGAGAGATAATTTATTTGCTAATGTTTATGTGGTTATCTTTCATGCCACATGTCCACCGTGCACACTATAGCATTGGAGATTCTCTAAGATCTAGGATTGGTAATCCCGGTCTAAGCCCTAAACTCTAACCTTAACCTTAAACCCTAACGATTTGCTCCTGATTTAATTTGAACAATTTCTTATATTTCAAATAACATGCTTCACAATACATATTCATATCACAAATTACTAAGCCAATAATAAAAAATCATTATAAATATAGCACTTATCAATGTCGCTATTGTTGATCACAGCCAGCTCCACATGTGGTCTCGACACAATATCTACAAAGTACTACGTACTTCGTATATGATATTGGATACATGTGTTGGGGAAAATATATTGTACAAAATACGAAGTATAAACATGAACTAGAGTGAAAAAATTTAAGTATAAAAGCAAAAAAGTAGAAAATGAAAATCCGTAATAGAAGATTGAAAAACAAAATCAAAGACTTGTTATAAAATGCAAGGAAATAAGCAGAAGATCAGGGAGAGAAAATATAGTATGAACACTTAGTGATAGAGGTGTATGAGAGAGTGTGATAATGGTGTAATCAAGGTGTGTTAATTACAATGGAGAAGTCTCCTATTTATAGGGGAAAAGCTAATCTTATTAGGATTAGAGGATAATTGTGAACCACACAATTATCATCTAGAATCATAATTATGATTTCCTAATTATTTATACAATGGTGATAATAATTCCTAATCAGGAATAGTTGGAAGATGACTAATTCAATTATATTTCAACACTCCCACTTGAATGGTCATCTTCTAATTATTCTGGGGTATTAGTATCATAGTATTATAATGTACTGTCTCGTTAAAAACCTTTGTCAGGAAAAACCCAGTGGGATAAAAACCCGACGAAGGGAAAAAGAGTGCAGTGCATTATATTACTCCCCCTCAATTTAACATATATCACGAAGACGACACATTCCAATTTTGTGGATCAGTTCTTCAAATTTCGTCGATGCCAATGACTGTGAATAAATCAGCAGGGTTGTCGCAGGACTTTATTTGTTTGACATCAATTGTTCCTTCTTTCTCAAGATCATGTGTGGAGAAAAGTTTTGGTGCTATATGCTTTGTTCTATCCCCTTTGATGTAACCTCCTTTGATCTGAGTTATACATGATGTGTTATCTTCATAAATCACAGTAGGATTACAAGTAAAAGATTTTATACCGCATTCATTTTGTATGTGTTGGATCATTGATCTCAACCAGACATATTCTCGACCTGCTTCATAGAGAGCAATTAATTCTGCATGATTTGATGATGTGGCAGTTATTGTTTGCTTCATTGATCTACATGAGATAGCGGTATCACCATAGATGAATACATATCCTGTTTGTGATTTTGCCTTTTGTGGATCAGACAAGTACCCTGCATCGGCATAGCCAATTAAAGTGACATTTGCACCATTCTTGAAATACAATCCAAGATCGATTGTACACAATCATTGAGATAGCGGAATATATGTTTGACGCCATTCCAATGTCTTCTTGTTGGGGAAGAACTGTACCTGGCTAATAAGTTTACAGAAAAAGCAATATCTGGTCGGGTATTATTAGTGAAATACATTAACGCTCCAATAACACTCAAATATGGTATTTCGGGACCAAGGATTTCTTCATCATCTTCACAAGGTCAAAAAGGTTCATCATGCACGTTGAGAGATCGAACCACCATTGGAGAATTGAGTGGGCGAGCTTTTTCCATGTAAAACCGCTTCAAAAGTTTCTCGGTATAATTTGATTGCTGGATAAAAATACCATTTCTCAAATGTTCAATTTGAATGCCGAGACAAAATTTTGTTCTCCCAAGGTCTTTCATTTCAAATTCTTTCATGAGATATTTAACAGTATTTTCAATTTCACTGGGAGTTCCGATTATATTCAAATCATCAACATATACTGCAATTATGACGAATCCTGATTCAGATCGCTGAATGAAAACACATGGACTAATATGATCAGTTTTGTATCCTTCTTTGATCAAATATTCACTAAGACTGTTATACCACATGCGTCCAGATTGTTTTAACCCATATAATGACTTTTGCAATTTTATGGAAAATAAATCTTGAGATTTAGAGCTATAAGCATCAGGTATTTTAAATCCTCCAGGATTCTCATATATATGTTTGTATCGAGTGAATCGTATAAATATGTGGTCACTACATCCATTAGGCACATTTGCAGCCTTTCAAAAACAGACATGCCAATTAAAAATCGTAAAGTAGTAGCATCAACTACTGGAAAATACGTCTCATCATAATCGATTCCTGGCATTTGGGAAAAACCTTGGGCAACAAGTCGGACTTTATATCTAACGATTTCATTTTTCTCGTTGCGTTTACGCACAAACACCCATTTAAAACCTACAGGTTTTACGCCTTTTGGTGTGTGGACAATTGGTCCAAAAACATTACGCTTTTCTAGCGATTTTAGTTCTACCTGAATCGCTTCATTCCATTTTGGCCAATCGTTTCTGCGACGACATTCGTCAATAGATTTAGGCTCATTGTCATCATGTTCATTCATTATATCTGTGGCGATGGCATATGAAAATATATCGTGAACATCAATATCTTTTCTATTCCATTGCATTCCATTAGAAACGTAATTGATTGAAATTTCAAAATTATCAACGTTTCTATCTTTATCTGGAATATTTACCTCTTCAAAGGTGATGGATCCTCTTTTGAGGTATCCTTATTATTGATGTTATCTTCAATGCCGATATTATCAAAATGTTCATTTTCTTATTGAGAAGGTTGAACTTCTTTGGCATCACAAACTACATCTTGCCTTTTAAATTTTCTCGGTTTCAAATCTCTTGAACCAAGTGGTCTACCACGTTTTTTACGTATCATAGATGCATTAGCAAGAGTTCTTTCGCTAATCTCCGCAGGAATTTCTATTCGAGAAGGAGCATTCATAGTTGGAATATGTGACTTTGTCACTTTCTTTGAGTCTGTGAAAGCATCAGGCAATTGGTTTGCAACATTTTGTAAATGAATGGTCTTTTGAATTTCTTGTTCACAAG
This sequence comes from Cuscuta europaea, assembly GCA_945859875.1. Taxonomy (NCBI): domain Eukaryota; kingdom Viridiplantae; phylum Streptophyta; class Magnoliopsida; order Solanales; family Convolvulaceae; genus Cuscuta; species Cuscuta europaea. The sequence continues at coordinate 11,519,482 of CAMAPE010000080.1, read as the reverse complement.
CATTTGTGCGAGAATCAAGAAAAGATAAATTTGTTGCATTCCAAGTAATATCTTTCGTACGTGGGTCCATTTCTTTATTATATCCCTGATGGAGTATATGGGTCTAGGCCCTAGGACCCACATACTCAGAAGAACAGAAAGTACAAGCCACTAGACAGTGCCCTCGTCGGCCAAAGGACCCCCGTTGGCCGAAGAGGGACCAACTCAGAATATGATCCTGAAGCCAGGGAACCAGGGTGTCCTCATCAGCCGTGCCCTCATCGGCCGTGCCCTCGTCGGCCAGACCCTCGTCGGCCATGGAAGCTTCACAGAACTAGATTTTACACTTAATCATTTCTACACACATTGTATTCGGCCCAATAGCGGTCCAATTATAAATGGGCCTCCCAAGCCCAAGGCTTGGGAGCCCAACCCGTATTTTTCCTATAAATACTTCCTCTGGAGGTAGTTGTAGGGGTGACAGAATCATTCTATTGAAGCATTTACTTGCACTTCTCTCTCTAGCTCTCACTTCTCTCTAGATACATACCCTATCATTTGGTGCTTTCATTGAGAGCCAGAACAATCAAGTTTGCACCCTTCGTCGCTACCAAGCACAGCTAACCACTGATCATGGGAAGAACCAAGTCAAACCGCAACCTCGTCAGCAAGGCCATCCCTGAAGATCAGGAGACCAGGGAGCGTGAGGAGGACGCCACCGCCGACCAGGTTGGAGGAGGGGACGTCTTCCAGGAGGCCATCAACCTCACGACGGACCTACGCAACCAACTCAACGGCGGCGCCCCCGATGCCCGCATCGGCCTAGACAAGAAGCGCGCAGAGAAGACAGACCACGCCCCGGCCCAGCCTATGGCCGCGGCTTCTCCGTCTGTTGATCCACAGGTTCAGGCTGCGTTGTCGGTCATCATCACCAGTTTGGCTCAGAACCCCACCGTCCTCAGCGCACTCTTGCCAAGGACTGGGGGGGACGTCACTCCACCTCCTCAGCCCCAACCGTTGGCCACCAGACTAGGCAACGATGAGGGGGTGATAGCCCAGGACACGACGTCGTCCCACTCCCACCCTGCTTCCCCTCTTCGGCCCGGACAGACCCCAGCGCGTGGAATAGCCTCTGCCTTCAATAGGCTGGGTGACACACGCCGTCGTCCGGTTTCGGAGAGGATGGCGGGACGGATTGGAGAGCGTCGGCCTGGCTCGGCAAAGGAAAGCCCGGGGTCTGTGTCCCGGACAGCGGACCAGCCCCGCCTGGACAAAGGCAAGGGAAAGTTGCACGGGGACGACGTGCACCACCAGATCAACGTGGCCCACGAGGTGCGCATGCAGAACCAACAGGGCGCCACTGCGGCCGCCAGGGATCCTCGGGATGAGGTCATCGTCCAGCTGGAAAGGAGGCTGGCCCAGATGGAGGCCAGACAATCAGCAAACATTTCCACGGTCGGCGCCTCCAATGATCCTGGCCTCAATGCTCTCATGAACAAGGTCAGCGCCCTTGAGAGGGAGTTGGCCGAAGGACGAGGAGACCCCGTCATCCAGGTCACGACCAGGATTCCCTTCACTAACAGGGTGCTCTCGGCTCCCATCCCGGAGAAGTACAGGGGAAACGCCATCAAGCCCTATGACGGCCGATCAGACCCCCAGGAGCATTTCAGCCGTTACCAGAACACCATGCTAATGGTGAACACGTCGAATGAATATCTCTGTCGTTGGTTCCTCTCCACTCTTGAGGGGCCGGCGTACGAGTGGTTCAACGCGCTTCCCGAAGGAAGTGTAGACTCATGGCAGGACCTTGCCCAGCGCTTCCTCACCCACTTTGCCGGGAGGAAGCGTGCGAAGAAGTATTTCACCCATCTCCTCTCCGTCAAGCAGCAGCATGACGAACCCCTCCGGTCATTTGTTGATCGGTGGACGAGGGAGACAGAAGAGGTCGAGGGGGCCGATGAGCGCACCCTCCTCATCCTATACCAGGGAGCCCTCCGCAGCTCCCCGTATGCCAAGAACCTCATCACCGACCCACCGAGGTCATATGCAAAGGCGCTTCAGCGCGGGAGTTTGTACGCTGATGCCGACGAGCTCCACAACCACAAAAACGACGGAGGTCATCCCTCCAAGAAGACAAATCCTTCGTCGGCCCCGGGAGCATCCCCGGCCGGCCAGGGTGCCCAGGGCCGTCACGGCTTTGGTGGACAAAGCAAGAAAGACTGCCACTAGCGGCCGAGGTTGGAACGGCCGGGGGTCCCCCTCACCCACCCGGTCAGCACCATCCTCGACTATGCCGAGAAGCATGGCCTCATTGAACAAGCTCCTCGGCCGGCGGAGGAAGTCCTTGCCATCCAGCAAGGCGGCACATACTGTTGATTTCACAAAAACTCCTCACACAACACCGACGACTGCTTCACGCTAAAGAAAGCCATCGAGCGCCTTATTCGTCAGGGGAACTCTCCCAATTTGTTAAAGGTGGCCCGCGCAAAAATATGTGAGTAAACACCGGCAAACCTGGGGGCGAACCCTCTACGAAGAAGCGTGAGATCAGTAGGCTCAGCGACGACGAAGATTTTGAGGAGCCTCCGCCAAAGAAGAACCATATTCACCTCATCGTAGGTTGGAATACCGGGGGGGACTCCGTCACCCAGAGGAAGAAATGGGCACAATCCCTTTACATTGGGGAGGTGTCCCACGTTCCCCCAGCCGAAGAAGCAGCGAACGGAGGCGATCACCTTCACCGAAAAGGATCTGCCTCCGGGTACGGAATCACACAGGGACGCCCTCGTCATCCGGTGTGAGATTGGTGACTCCATCATCCACCGCACTTACATCGATACGGGGAGCTCCGTCAACGTGATGTACCTGGACACCTTCAAGCAGCTAAAGTTGGACAAGGCTCTGCTGAAGCCGATCAAGACACCGTTGTCCGGCTTCACCGGGGACTCTATCGACACCGAAGGCACGATAGTCCTCCACGTGGAGGTCGGCGACGGCTCCCACCGCACCAAAATCGACATGGAGTTCATGGTGGTCAACCTTCAGTGCGCCCACAACCTGATTTGGGGGCGTCCAGCACTGGAGGACCTGGAGGCTATCATCTCCATGAAACATTTGTGCCTGAAGTTCCACACCAGCGGCGGCATCGGCTACGCCAGAGGAAACCAGAGGATAGCCAGGGCATGCTACCTCAAGCTAACGAGGCCGGCCGAGAGGGAAGGGTGGAGAATAGACACCATCACGGCAACCGTTGCCAAGGACGAGGAAAGACCGCATGCTGAACCGGCCGAAGAGGTCGAGGAGGTCCCCCTGGATACCTCCCGACCAGAGCGGGTCCTCAAAATCGGGAAGCAACTCCCGCAGGACCAGCGGGACGCCATCCTCCTCGTCCTACGGTCATACGCCGTTATCTTCGCGTGGGGCCCGAACGACATGCCAAGCATCATCCGGAAGGTGATCACCCACCGGCTGACCGTCGATCCGGCCTCCGCGCCTGTCAAGCAGAAGCGACGCTACTTATCCGCCGACAGGCGGGACTTCGTCAAAGGGGAGGTCGCCATGCTCCTCTCAATCAACCACATCAAAGAGGTGAAGTACCCGATGTGGCTAGACAACGTCGTCCTCACCCAAAAAACACCGACATTCAGAATGTGTGTTGATTACACTGACCTGAACAAGGCGTGGTCCATGGACCCGTTCCCTCTCCCCAACATTGATCAATTGGTGGACGAGACGGCAGGATGCGAGTTGATGTCGTTCCTCGACGCCTTCAGAGGGTACCACCAGATTTTCATGCATGAAGACGACGCTGAGAAGACGGCCTTCATGACCCCGGAGGGATTTTTTGCTACCTCGTCATGGCCTTCTGGCTCAAAAACTCCGGTGCCACCTATACCAGGATGGTGGCTAAGATCTTCAGAGCAGTCCTCGGCCGGACGATGGAGGCATACGTCGATGACATGATTGTCAAAAGCAAGCGAGCCACCACACATGCTGACGACCTCCGGGAAATTTTTGAAATCATGAAGGAGTTCAAGCTCCGCCTCAATCCCAAGAAGTGCGCCTTCAGCGTCCAAGGCGGTAAGTTCCTCGGCTACATGGTCAGCCGGAGGGGCATCGAAATAAACCCGGAGAAGATACAGACTATCATCAACATGGAGCCGCCCCGCAACGTCAAGGAGGTACAGCGGCTAACGGGGCGCCTGGCGGCCCTGAGCCGTTTCCTCTCCAAGTCAGCCGAGAGGTCACTCCCTTTCTTCCAGATCATGCGCAAGGCAAACAACTTCTAGTGGACAACGGAGTGCCAGGAAGCATTTGAAGAGCTGAAGAGGTACCTTTCGTCCCCTCCAGTGCTCTCCAAACCCAAAGCTGGTGAAATCCTCTTCTTGTACTTGGGGGTGAGCACGTCGGCCGTCAGCTCCGTGCTCATCCGTGAGGACGAAGGGGTGTAGAAGGCCATATTTTACATTAGCAAAACACTCAGAGAGGCTGAGATCAGGTACTCCCCCATCGAGAAGACGGTGCTAGCCATCATCCACACGGTGAAAAAGCTGGGGCACTACTTCCAGGCTCACGCCGTCCACGTACTAACCCAGCAGCCCCTTGGCGCACTCATGAGGAGCCCCACTAGCTCCTCGAGGATGGTGAAATGGGTGATCTTCCTCAGCCAATTTCAAATTAAGATCAAGCCAAGGCCATCTATCAAAGGGCAAGCCTTGGCCGACTTCGTCACCGAATGCACGGCAAGGGAGACAACCGCTACCACCCCCAGGCCAGAGCCAGATGACACATGGATCCTCTTCACCGACGGCTCGTCGGCCGCGAAATCATGCGGGGGCGGCGTCGTCCTCATATCCCCTAAAGGATTCAGAGCTTACTATGCCATCCGCTTCAACTTCAGGGTATCTAACAACGAAGCCGAGTATGAGGCCCTCCTCAGCGGCCTCAGACTTGCCGCTGGCCTCAGGGCCAGGCACATCAGAATCAGGTGCGACTCCAAGCTGGTAGTGGGCCAGGTTGAGGGTGCGTACGAAGCAAAGGAAGGCCGGATGAAGCAATACAAACAGGCAGCAAAGGAGTTGCTGAAGGCGTTCGAAACCTATGAGATCACACAGATCCCAAGGGCCGAGAACGCCGAGGCCGACATCCTCTCCAAGCTCAGCTCGGATACTCCGGAGCACATCTCCAAGTTAGCCAAGATCGAGGAGCTGAGCATGTCCAGCATCCATGCCAGCCCCATCTTGTGCATCCAACAACGGCCGGAGGACTGGATCTCCGACATCACCATTTTCATCACCACGGGGGAGCTACCCCAGGACGAGGAGAGGGCCAAGCTTGCCAAGCTCAGGGCTCCAAACTACACTATTGAGGAGGGTAAGCTCTACAAGCGATCCTACAACGGCACTCTCCTCCGATGCCTGCACCAGGACGAGGCCGAAATGGCCATGGAGGAAGTTCACTGCGGTGTTTGCTCCTCACACCAGGGCCCTTTTAGCATGTCCCGGCGTCTCGTCGTCCAGGGCTATTTCTCGCCGACGATGGCGTGGGATTGTGAAGATCTTGCAAGGAAATGCACCACGTGCTAGGTGCTCCAGAAAGCCCCAGGCCGACCAGCCGTCAACTACGCCCCCGTCAGCACTGCCATTCCATTTTCAAGGTGGGGGATTGACCTGGTCGGCCCACTACCCAGAGCTGCTAGCAACAACCGCTACATCATCGTCGCAGTCGACTACTTCACCAAGTGGGTCAAAGCGGAACCTTTGGCCAGCATCACGGGGGCTAGGTGCCAGAAGTTCATCCACAAGACCATTCTCACCCGCTTTGGCGTCCCCCAAGAGATCATATCCAACAACGGCACCCAGTTCGAAGCGGCGCCCTTTCAGGAGCTCCTTCGAGAATGGGGAATAAAGCACCGTTTCTCCTCCGTTGCCTACCCTCAAGGCAACAGGCAGGTTGAGAACGCCAACAGAACCATAATGGAGGGGCTGAAGAAGAACCTACAGGACGCAGGAGGGAGTTGGGTCGACGAGCTCCCCAACATCCTGTGGTGCTATCGTACTACGCCAAGGAGGGCAACAGGTGAGACACCTTTTGCCATGTGCTATGGCTTTGAAGCAAAGGCACCCACAGAAGTCACCATTTCCAGCCGACGGGTGGAGCAGTATGACCCTGAGGTCAACGAGGAAAACATGAAAATCGACCTCCACCTGGTCGAAGAAAGACGTGAACAGGCATTCATCCGAGCAGAGAACTACCAGCGTCAAGTGAAATCATATTATGACGCCAAGGTACGTTCCCGAGAATTCCAAGTGGGGGACTACGTCCCCCGCTGAAGGGAAGCAAGTCAGCCGACGGAAGGGGGCAGGCTAGCCTTGAAGTATGAAGGTCCCTACATCGTCAGTGCCGTAGTGAAACCCGGCACCTACAAGCTTAAACGGCCAAACGGGGCCAATGTACCACGAACGTGGAATGTACACCATTTGGTGAAGTTTTATCAATAATCCGAAGGAGGTGCAGCCGGCGAAGCCCTCACTCCTTAACGGGTTATTGATTGAACACCACCCTCGGCTTTGAGCCACTTATGAATAAAATCATGTTTTCTTTTGATTTCTTGGAAATTGGGTAAAAAACATTGACGGGCGCCCTCATCGGCCACCTTAGAGCGAAAGGCTCAGGCATGGCCGATGTGGCGCTTCGCATCTGCAGCCTCAGAGCGAAAGGCTCAGGTATGCTCCATTGTATTTTGTATCAGTGAAAGGTTTAGGCCCAGCTGAAAGAGCACGTCGTACCGGCCCCTCAGAGCGAAACGCTCAGGCAGGGCCGGCGACGTCCCCAGGGCGATGGGCCCGCAAACGGCCCGCGTCTTGAAATGGGAAGTTCATCGCGTTGTCCACGCGCCTGATCGCAGGACGACATGCCTGAAATCATGGCTGAGGTGACAAAATCCCCAAACTCAGGGTTGGGCAACGGCAGCCGTTGGAAACCAACCAAAAGTCTAGCCCGCGTCATAAATAGGCGACGGGACCCCCCTGAGACCATGGACGTTATAAACGAAGTCCAAACCGGCCGAAGGACTATCGACCCCTTCGGCCGAAGCCTGAAAGAAGGACACTCCCCGAAATAGGGAACGAAAAAAAAAAGAAGAGGGAAGCCGACGGACCGCGCACACTCGCCGGTCTCGACCAACAAAAAAAAGAGAAGAAATCCCCACAAAAATACTAAGTACATATCAGACCGATACGAAGGCTACACTACGAATAGGTGCCACGATCGAGGCGCGCATCTACAAAATCCCAACCGATTTGGTGGGGTGAAACAAGGTTGGTCGTCCTCTACGGCCACGAAAAGAAATGTTACTTTCATCGGCCACCCAACAATACAGTGCCGTTGGCAACCCCAAGCGGAATCCGCTACCAAATCTCGACACTTAGAAACAATTTCTTTTTAAGTGTGAAACGATAAAAGGCAAACATGCAGGCCGACAATACTACCAAATACATTATCTTCCCCGGTTGGTATCAGCCGACAAAGCCCTCGACAAGGATAACACAACTCAGCAGCGCCCGCATCGGCCAAGAAAACACCACGATGTGCAACCCAGGCCGATGAGGTCACTGGAAAAAATACAACAGTTGAACAAACCGATGGCAACCCTTACCGGCCATAACGTTCTCGCTGACCGTTAAAGGCACTAAAACTTGGGCGACTGCTCAAGTTGACACTTAGAAAAATTTTAAAGGCAAAAAGTAAGAGACGTCCCCAAGACGAAGCGAACAACAGATGAAAGTCGCCTAAGTGGATTTCAAACACTTAGGAAATTTTCCGAAGAAGGCAAATATCAAAGGCTTGGCCGACAAGGGTAGCTAACAGAGAAAATTATAAAGCCCAAACACTTAGAAAATTTGGCACTCAAACATTTGCAAGTACCCTCCTCGGTCCCGGTGTCCGTATCGGCTGCCCACTTAGAAGAGCCCTAAAATTATGGCTGACACTTAGAAAATTTTCCAAAAATTTTCTAAGTATTTTGACATCGAGGGGAAGCAAGCACTCACACTTAAGCTGCCCGCTTCGGCCACAACCAGACGACGTCCCAACCCCCAACACAATTGGACATCATATAAACAGAAGAAAACACAAGGCAATATATTGAAGCATGAAAGACGAGAAGAGGTGTATTTTTCATTCACAAAAAAGGGAATACAACTTGGGCTTCTTGGCCGTTACATAATGAAAATAAAAAAACAAGAGTACAATGAATCATGGCTCCGACGGGGCTTCAGAGTCCTTTTCAGCACCGGCTTTCTCTTCGGCCTGGGCAGTGGCCGCATCGGCAGCAGCACCGGACGTGGTGGTGTCTTCAAACATGCTTGGCTCATAGGCCCAATCATCGCTGGCTTGAGAGCTCTCAATAGGGAGCTGCCGTTCCGCCGCCGGGAGCTCCAACTCCGCTTCGGGATGCCTCATCATCGAAGGCAGCTCAAGGCCGACGGCCCACTCCTTGGCCACACCAAAATCCAAGAAACGACGTTGGAGCCTCCGATAGAGCAGCCGTTGCATCCAGTACTGGCCGAGGTCGTAGAAGACCTTCATCTCCTTCTCCCAATATGCATGGCTGCCAGGGGACTTATTCACCCAGTCAACGAGCCTCGCCGCCACGACGTCAAAGCACCAGGGGAGCCGGTCCTCGTCCTTCCAACCAACCTCGAGGAACTTCTGCACAGCGGCCTCGGCAGCTTTCTCCTCGGCAACACTCAGCGCCAGCTCCGCATCGGCCTTACCCTTCTCGGCCTCCTCAGCACGACGAAGGGCCTCATCCCGAGCCCGCTCCACATCGGCCAAGCGCTGAAGGGCCCCATCCTTCTCGGGGGCTAGCAGATCAGCTTCATCAGCCCTTTTCTTAAGGCCTTCAACCTCGAGCTGCAGCCTCTCTAAGCTGCCCAGGGCCTCGTCGGCCGAAGCCACCTTCTGCTCAAATTGCTTCAAACGAGCAATCTCCCTTTGCTGCCTTCTGTTGCTTTCCATCAACATGAAGGCGCCTTGCGGTAAAACAAAGGTTAGACGACCATGACGCATAACAAAGAAAAAAAAAGAGGAAGAAGACCAAGCAGACAGAAGAACTTACTTGGACGATGTGGTCCATCCCACCATCGTACATCTTGACGTTGCCGAGCTTCTTCAGGTAAGCCCGGTCCTCGTCGGGGATGGCCAGGGAGATCCCCTCGTGGCCGTCAACGATCTCGTTGAATAGCCCCCCTTAACGGGGTATTCAACCTCGAGCTTATAGGTCCCTCTGACCAGCTCTCGGTCGGAACCTTTCTTCCGGGTGGCCGCTGCGGCGGGAGGAATGGTGGATAGAGTAGTGGACGGAGGGCCTGAAGTGAGATCCACCAGAGCATCAGCGCTGGAACCCCCTTCATCCCCAGATGGAACAGCCGGCGTCCCGGCATCACCAGAAGGAGAAGCCCTCTTCGGCTTCTTAGCGGGCTTCATGCCTGCCTCGGTCAGCTTCTTTTGGCCCTCGTCGGCCTGCCGTTTCTTTTTCGGCTGGACGGGAGGCTTGGACGCAGAGGCAGTGGCAGGCTGCTGGGCCTTCAACTCTTCGGCCGCCTTAAGTTGTGCCCTCTTCATAAAGTACATGCGATCCATGACAAAACCTGCACCAGAAAAAACACCAAGATGAGAAGGAGTGCATCAAAAAGGTATTACCATCGTCCTCAGCTGGCACCCCCAGATCGGGACCATCAGCCTCCTCGTAAGTTGTGGTCATCTTCGGCCACAACTCTACATCGTCGTCCTTATCACCATAGACAAAATACCTCACGAAGTCGAGGGCGGCCATCTTGTACTCTGTGATGTACGTCTTCACACTCCTCGGCCCTCCCTTCAGGAAGCCTTGACCTGAGCGTCCAGGATGGAGCTCCTCGGCGTGTCATGCAGATTGAACCGCCCATTGTGGCCGACGGAGGGAAACTCTACGCCCCCTTCACCCAACGACACGAACACAAACTTACCCTTCCAACCATTGATGGACGTCGGCAGGTCTGTGAAGCTTCTTTTCTTCGGGAGTTGTTGGAGAGTGGCATAGGAGGCACAGTTCTGATGACTTCCACGGCCTATCTGATAGAGGTTCATGAACAGCGTCGTCGTCGGCCGGAAATCCAACTCAGCACACCGTAAGAGGAACTCGACGATGAGCGAGTAGCTGTTCAGCGTCAACAAGGCCGGAGGGAGCCCCACCATGTCTAGGTACTCGGTGATGAACGGATGAAGCGGGAACCTAAGTCCTTTGGCAAAGCTCATCGAGTACACTCCAAAGTATCCCGGGGGTGGATTGAGGACATGGTCCGTCGGCCTAGGGGCCCTAACCCTACCAAACGGCCCCACGTACATCTGTGCGACCAGGTACTCACCCGCATTGCTCTGCAGCCTGATGATGAAGATATTTGTAAGATCCAAGTAAGAGAAGGCTGGTCCCCTCTTCGGCCTCCTCACCCTTTTCGGCGGTGCAACACCCTTGACGGCAGACACCGGCTTCGGGCATGGGATGGCAGCCGACGTGGACGCCCCATCCGCAGTTCGGGAGACCCCTACGTCCCCACCTCGAGACGATGAGGTAGACTCCTCGTCCTCACCGTCCTCATCGTCCTGCTCCCCAGATTTGAACGAGCTCAGATTTTCAAGCTCTTCACAGAACTCCTCGACCACTTCATAGTCAAGGGACTTGGTGGAAGGCTCATCGTCGTAGGGGTAGTACTCTTCGTTCAAGTCTTTCATCTTAAACACTATTTCGAATCTAAGGAAACCTACTTCGAGATCTAGAGGCGTTCAAACGCCTAACACTAGATCACTGGCCTAGGAAGCAAAATAGGCAAAGTACAGAAGAATTTCGATGAAACTAACCTTGAAGCCTTGAAGAACACGAAGAACGCTTGCTTTGAGTTTATCTCTCTAGAAATTTGGCCAGCACTTCGGTAGCTCAGATTGCAAATGAGAGCTTTCGTCGGAAAGGGAGGGGTATTTATAGAGCCCCCCCAACGGTCACCACACGTGGCACCCTCCTAGTGGCCACACCAACGGCCACCAATGAGATGCCACCACGTCGTTAATGGGCCAGACCCAATCCACAGATCAATAGACCAACAAAACAGGCTCTACGGAACAAGGGGAAAATAACGCCCACAGCGGCCAGGGCATTCAACGGCCAATACAGGCTACGGCTACCCAACTAGCACCCGTATCGGCCATCTAGGCAGCCGCGCATATTATGCAAAGGAAGGCTTTACAACGGCCAAATACCCCAAGGGAGAGGAACCCAACGACCATGAAGCCCTCGCACTAAACCCTTGATGATAACCCTTTGAAAGCGACCTGCGTCCAAGGGTTCTCTCACAGGGTTACCTTGGTGAGGAAATCGCCAAAAGGTTGGATCCAAGGGCAGTATGAGGATCCCGCTTCGGCCTAGGTTTCAAGCTACTCCTTCACCCCTCACTCACTCTTCGGCCTGAAGCAGTGGGGGGCTGGGGGACTACACCGGCCTTTGCAAGTCAGGACAAAATCAAAGAAATCCAAAAATATACTAAGTCCACAACTACAACATCAGACATGCACCACAACGTCCATGACATCGTGGTGCACCTTCGGCCGCAGCAAAGCTTGAGATCACATGACACTTATCGGCTTTGAGACCACACCACTCTCAACCAGAAATCAAGGAACGGGAGGTTAACGTACCGGAATCACCATCGTCCATGTACCACAACGGCTCCAAGGTCCTCACAACTCCATCTCCGGCCAGATAATGTTACCATCCCCAAAACCTTGGGCAATATGGCGCCTTGTCGCCCAAAGGCACATGGTGTCATCAACAACGGCCAAAAGGAGTGCACAACACCCTCACCGGCCACCCAAAACAAGACACAACCCCAACGGCCTCATCAGCCCAAAAAGAAAGTTCAAACCATCAACGACCAGGGATAGACACTACCTTCATCGGCCACTCATGCCAGAACACTCAACGTCCACAAACAAGCGCACCAAAGGAACAACAGCCTTCCTCGACCACGTCAAGGAACAGGTAACGGCCAAACTCAGAAGAGGGCCACCGACGTCGACAGAGAACGACCAGCGTGATCCTGCATCGGCCAAGAGCATCAAGCACAGAAATCTACTCTCCTTCACTTCGTCTACATCTCAGCTTAGAGAGTGGGGGACTCCTGATGGAGTATATGGGTCTAGGCCCCAGGACCCACATACTCAGAAGAACAGAAAGTAAAAGCCACTAGACAGTGCCCTCGTCGGCCAAAGGACCCCCGTCGACCAAAGAGGGACCAACTCAGAATATGATCCTGAAGCCAGGGAACCAGGGTGTCCTCATCGGCCGTGCCCTCATCAGCCGTGCCCTCGTCGGCCAGACCCTCGTCGGCCATGGAAGCTTCACAGAACTAGATTTTACACTTAATCATTTCTACACACATTGTATTCGGCCCAATAGCGGTCCAATTGTAAATGGGCCTCCCAAGCCCAAGGCTTGGGAGCCCAGCCCGTATTTTTCCAATAAATACTTCCTCTGGAGGTAGTTGTAGGGGTGACAGAATCATTTTATTGAAGCATTTACTTGCACTTCTCTCTCTAGCTCTCACTTCTCTCTAGATATATACTCTATCACTCCCCCTAAGGCTAGGAATACCGTCTCATCAAAATGACAGTCATCGAACCGTGCGGTGAATAAGTCACCTGTCATAGGTTGTAGATAATTAATAATTGAGGGAGATTTAAAACCAACATAAATTCTTAGCCTTCTTTAAGGACCCATTTTAGTACGATAAGGTAGAGCAATTGGTACATACACAGAATAACCAAATATTTTTATGTGTGATATATTTGGTTCTTTACCAGATATTAATTGCAATGGGGAAAATTTATGATATGCAGTTGGCCTAAGCCGAATTAAATTTGCAGCATGCATTATAGCATATCCTCATGCAGATGATGGTAATCTGGATTTCATCAATAATGGTCTAGCATTTAATTGTAATCGCTTAATTAAGGATTCAGCAAGACCATTTTGTGTATACACATGTGGAACTGGATGTTCCACATCAATCCCAATTGACATGCAATAGTCATTAAAAGATTGGGATGTAAACTCTCCTGCATTATCAAGTCGGATTTTCTTTATCGAATAATCCGGAAATTGTGATCTCAAACGAATAATTTGAGCAAGGAGATTTGCAAATGCAAAATTTCTAGTCGATAAAAGACCGACGTGTGACCAATGTGTTGATGCATCAATGAGCACCATAAAGTATCGAAAGGGTCCACACGGAGGGAGGAGCAATTGGCCCACAAATATCTCCTTGAATTCTTTCTAAAAATGCAGGAGATTCAACTCCAAATTTGTATAAAGATGGTCTGATAATTAATTTGCCAAGAGAATAGACAGTGCACGAGAAATCACTTGATTGTGGAATTTTGACATTATTTAATGAATGTCCAAGTGAATTTTGAATAATTTTGTGCATCATAGTGCTGTCTGGATGACCTAAACGGTCATGCCACAAGATAAAGGAATTGTGGTCATTAATTTTAGATAACACAATTATCTCAATTGGACTGATATATGTATAATATAGTCCGGAGGAATATGCTCGCATTTTTTCAGAAATGTATTTATTGCGAGATCTATTTGTCATTAGACATAAATATTCCTTTTGATTTTCAGACATGGTTTCAATGTGAAAACCATTTAGACGCATATCTTTGAAATTCAAAAGATTTCTCCGTGATTTACTGGAGTATAAAGCGTATTTAATTATTAATTTTGTCCCTTTTGGGAGAATCACACAGGCTATTCCAGAACCTTCAATGAGTTTAGCAACACCTGAGATTGTATTAACATTAGCATCAACTAATGTCATATGAGAAAAATAATCTCTATGTCTCAAAATGGTGTGCGTTGTGACACTGTCTATCAAACATTGTTCAAAGCCACTTGGAGAAATTTTAGTTAACTCTATATCTTTAAAAAGATAAAAATGAACAAATATTAGTTCAATACCGTAATATAAACAAGACTTTATTCATTAAAATGTACATAACTTTTACAATCGAAATAAACACACCAAATAAAAAATTACAATACAACAAACTTTTATTGTAGAATATATTACATAACATAATAATTTCATTTTTTTGTGTTTTCACCCATTACGATGTCAGTGTTCATCTCATTGTCGTCCATATAGAAATCAGACACATTAAATGTGGGTATTGGTGAAACATTTTCGTTGATGTAATTAGTTTCCACATTCTTTCCTTTTAGAGATGATTTATATAAGTCAACCAAATGTGTAGGTGTACGACACTTATTTTCCCAATGTCCCGACGTGCCACATTTAAAACAAGTGACTTTGGCCTTTTCTGAAGATTTTGTCAGGCCTTTTGTTTGATGGGGGTTTTGCTTTCCCTTGCCTTTGTAAAATGAGCTACTACTCTGTTTGTTTTCCCGACTAGGTCCATTATAACGACCAATCCCACAACCACGTTTGAAATGTCCACGAGCACCACTATGGGTTGCATTTGATTCATGTTTCGAACCATGATTTTGTGAACCAAAACAAAAAGGCTACAACCCGTGGGTCTCATATTGTGGTTTCTCATCAAAATGTCATTATTCATCTCAGCAAGTAGTAATACTGATATTAAATCAGAATACTTTTGAAAGTGCTTTTGTCTATATTGCTCTTGTAAAAGCATATTTGAAAGATGCATAGTGGACAGTGTTTTTTCCAACATTTCAGCATCAGTGACTTTTTATCCGCATAACTTCAGTTTTGATGTTATTTTGAACAAGGCAGAATTGTAGTCACTTATAGATTTGTAATCCTGGAATCGTAAATTGATCCAGTCATATTGAGCTTTTGGTAAGACGACCTTTTGTTGATGGTCATACCTTTCTTGGAGATTATCCCATAATTCTTTAGGGTCATCTACCAATAAATACTCAGACTTCAAACTTTCGTGACGATGGTGACGAAGAAAAATAATGGCTTTTGCCTTATTTTGGGAAGTAGCTGAATTATTTTCAGCAATTGTGTTTTCAAGGGCATTTGCTTTTAAATGTGCCAAAGCGTCGACTTTCCATTCCAAATACTTTTGACCAGATAAATCAAGGACGTCGAACTGTCTTTTGCTAATATTAGCCATGGATGAACTACACCATAATTAATTCAAAATTAATTAGTTAATGGTTTGTATAGATAATACGATTAGATATACATAATATATTTATGTAATAAACACTATATTACAAACTACTCCGTACTACATACGATAACAATATTTATATGCATCACTTTTGTTACGTAGTTCGTATGGGTAGTAATATATATTAATAACAATAATCTGGGAGAAAAAAATTGGTTCCCATGAATAATGTGTAGCCATGATATATACTGTATAAGCAAAATTTATCAATTACTCCGTTTTAAGTTGAAGAGATCACTGATATGTCATTTCAATCAATTTGCACCACTGTTTGTTTTCTAATTATTAGTTTGAATTAAATGGATCAATTTTGTTTTGATAGTACTATAGAGTATCATTTAATAAAAATACAGACAAATAGTACGACATGCTAGCTGGCTGTTCATTTCACACATACAAAGTATAAGTTTGAGCCATTCATTTCACTATACGAAGATGTAGCAATTGCTTAGGCATTTTGCTTTCTGGCTATGCATTATTATTTTTTTATAAATAAAATTACTACATATGCCATATATGATAGCATAAGTGCATCATTTTATTACTCCGTATTAAAACAAATGTAGTATTACGTGAAGGTTTGCCATACTATCTCATTTATGAGCCTCTGATCAATAATGCCATACATTAGACAATGGCATGTGAAGGTCTGTAACTTGAGCCAACATTTAAACAATGCCAAAAAAATGGCAGAATAAGTCACATGTCATACTGTAGTTCACATTTATAGAAGTCCTTACAAAAATTTAGACTTTGAGTAGATACGTAGGTATACAAATTTATCGAAGCTCCATGGGGATCGCGGAAAAAGAAAACTGCCGACATGTTTATAAAGAAGAGCCGATTTGATATCAGCAAGTTCTTTCCCTATCCTTTTATGTTCATGGTTTTCTCTGGTTATACCTCACAAACATCATATTATCATATACTACGTACGAAGTATATAAATTCATATATAAGTGAGAATCAATACGTGATGTAAATTCATTCGTAAGTAAAAGTTCAGATTTTAATAAAGGAGCAGTATATTTAAAGATAATAGTTATTAACGGTTATGTTTATCCTTTCCTTCTTCATCTTTCTTAACAGAAAATATAGCTATAGTTTTCTGATATGGAGGATCTCAATGATTGGGCAACCATAGAGCATACTTCTTATAGTTTTGAATATATATATAAACATGTTTATATTTCTCATCCTCTGATTTTTTTTCAGATAAGTTGATAAATTCGTAGAAATATATACCTGCTGGGAAGATGATGATTTCAGGGATTTGGAGCAAATTCGTGTTGATAACGTGTTATAAAATGGAAGGAAATAAGAAAAAGATCAGGGAGAGAAAATATAGTATGAACACTTAGTGATAGAGGTGTATGATATTAGCGAATTCATTTTTAAAAAATAATCCAAACATATCTGAAAAATACAAAGACGAAAGTGGTTTGGAGGTCATATTGACGAGGTGCACATTCTGATATTTTTCTTTTAATTTTCTGGGTAGCTTTGAAAATCGGAATTAATGTTCATCGTCTTCCTAAGGTGTTTTTAACAGTGTGACCATCTTGTGATAACGAAGTTCAAACATATGAACCACTTTGATAAAAATGATACACATGGCCTATCTGAAAACGGGCTCAACCACAGCTACTTTTTCCATACTTTTCCACACTTTAATAATATCTCTCTCCTTATTTGAACGGTCTTATATGTTTTGGTAATTTTTATGTGTAGTATCAAGTGCAATGTCTAGATGTGGACATTGTGATTGATACTGTTGAGAAAATCTTAGCAATATCACATAAGATCGTGGAAAGGAGAGATAATGTAATATATGGATTTATTTTTTTGTGTCTATCTCTCTCATTTATCACATGCACCATGCACAATATTGTAGCATTAAAGATGGTCTAAGACATCAAACGTCATCATAAACGTGAATTTTATTTATTTATATATTTTCAAGTAATCAATTATTCTAATTAATTAAGCTCGTGCAAAGCAAAATTCATTGTAAATTTGTATAAAACACATACGTTGTATAAACTGATACATTTTATATATCTAATCCTTGATTGATATATAATTAATATACCTCTTGGATCTTGATTTGAAAAACAGAGTGAAAATAACGGGAAAAGAGGATGAAATGGTTAGCAGCATATGTATGTATCGGAACCTCCGTACGAACAACGCTGTCGAAGACTCTTCATCAAGTCTAGTCTGTGCCCATCAAATTTCAGCTTAAAACTCCATTGAGAAGACGTTAAATAAATTATAACTAATTGCCCTAAATGGGACTAAAACATTGTCTAAATTTCACAATAGGACTTTAAGTTTATTATTCCCTAAATAGGACTAAAGATTACATTTTTACCCCTGATTTAATTAAGCCCCTGCAATTCATCGCATCACTCCGCCGACTCTGCAATTCATCACAGAACATCTCTTGCTCCCATGGAAGGCTGCTCCGCCATCGACTGTGTCATCGCATCGCAGTTCCGCCGTCGACGGTAGCTCTGCACTCATCGACGATCAGGTAGGTCTTCTTCTTCTTCTTCTTCTTCTTCTTCTTCTTCTTCTTCTTCTTCTTCTTCTTCTTCTTCTTCTTCCTCCTCCTCCTCCTCCTCCTCCTCCTCTTCTGCTTCTTCTGCTTCTTCTTCTAATCCTCTTCAATTTTCTGGTCCTCTATTCTCTTCTTCTTTGGATCTTTTGGATTTGAGTTTTATTTGGTTCCTCTGTTTTCTTCTTCTTTAGATTTCAATTATTTATTTATTTATTTTGATTAATTTGGAACCTCAAAATGCCATAAATTACAAGCGATTAGAAAATTTTGTAACTTTTGCGATATTACATTTATCAAGATGACGGTATGTCATGAGACTGACATTGTTACTCAAAAAACTGACATTTTAAATATGTCATTTTTGTTTCGAAAGTGTCATTCGAATGACATTATTACTCTTTGGATGTGTCATTTTCTTCTTTGAACTGTCACCTTGGCAAATGTAATGTCATAAAAGTGACATTATTACAAATCAGTGTTGAATTAAACATCAATTATGTCATTTTTTCAAAGTTTTATAATTTCGAAGTAAAACTGTCATCTTCATAGATGTAAATCATATAAATGACAGTCTTCGAATTACTGATAATTTTATGGCATTCTCATATTCTTGCTTTATAAATAAAATTGAAACCCAAAGAACAAGATAGCAGAGTACCAGAAAATTGAAGAGGAAGAGATTATGAGAAAGAGGAGGAGGGGGGGGGGGGGGAGGAGGAGGAGGAGGAGGAGGAGGAGAGGAAGAAGAAGAATACATACCTAACTTGGTTGGAGAAATTAGGGGAGTCGTCGATGGCGGAGCTGCGGCGGCGCCGGTCAATGCAGAACTGCGGCCATGGTAGAGGAAGGTATCCTGGTCGATGGATGTGAACTCGGATAATGGCGGCGATCAATTGTTGAGGGCAGAGGAGAAAGGCGCACAACTGGGATAGGTTAATCAGGGGTAAAAGTGTAATCTTTAGTCCTATTTAGGGAATTTAAAACACTACACCGAAGTATACATATAAAAGCGCAATGTTTCTCAATAATTTATTTAATTATCTTTCCGATGGAGCTTGTTGGAATTTGGTGTGCCTAAACTAGACTTTATGAAAAAATGGTCAAAACATTTCATAAAAAAATTCAACGAGAAGTACCTCCGATGGCGCTGTCCGCACGGAGGTGAACGGGACTCTCCAAATACGATAGTATACATAGGACCTTTTATTGAAAATTACTCATCTTTATTAATTTAGAATATCGTTGGTCAAGTGGCTCAAAATACATAGAGATATCGAATCAAAAAACAAATTACCATCCGCCACGTGAAAGTGCCGCTATAGCCAAGCTATGATCAACTCTATTCAATTAGTAAATGAGGTAAGGGTCAGATTGGTCTTTGAAATTGCATAAAAAGGGTCAAATAAGTCTTTACTGTCCGGCCGTTGCCATTTGGAGAGGTTCCCGGTGGAATTTTTTGATGAAATTGTTTGAGCATCTTATTCATTAAGTCTAGTTTACTCATACCAAAATTCAGCTAAAACTTCAATCGGGAAGGCAATCAAATGAATTCTTGAAGGTAATTGCGCTTTTAACGGAACAGTAATCTTCAAGAGTTCATTTGAATGCCTTCCCGATTGAAGTTTTAGCTGAAATTTAGTATGAGTAAACTAGACTTAATGAATAAGATGCTCAAAAAAATTCATTAAAAAATTCCACCGAAAACCGCTCTGAATGGCGACGGCCGGACATAGCCTCCTATATAAGGACTTATTTGACCCTTTTTATGCAATTTCGATGACCAATCTGACCATTGAATCGTGCAAAATCATATTAACTCATGTTTATGTTTGTGTGTTATTAATAATTACTCAGTAACTAATAGTTATGGTCCTATGGACTAAGCAAAATAGGCAGTAGTGTTAGCAAATGAGATAATTATAAAAGGCACAAGACTTGAATTCCTTGCTAGTCTGGTGTTAGAGGAGAAGGAATTTAAAAAGCGAAAAAGTAACATTAATGAACTACACCATCAAGAAACTAGGTAATTGATTCAACAACTGCCCTTCTTGAAAATCTTGACAACCTATCTAATCTATGAATCTATCTAAATTTATATATATGCACACACTTGTATCACAAAAAACCAAACTGGAAAAAGAGAAGCCATGCATGTATTGTTTCCTCTGCATGCCATGAAGAGATGTCAGGACTTGTTATGGATTGGATCAGATCTTCTTGGAACTCCCCTTTTGCTTGTTTGGTTTGGATCAAACGTTGTCTTCTGATGAGCGCTTTCGTTTAGGAGACGGCAATTGCAATTATTTTTCTTCATCATCTCTCTGCCAGATCTTGAACCATCATCAAGGTTTTTACTTCTAATTGCAGAAGCTTTCTCAACATGAAGTGCCAACATTCCGATATAGATGAGAACAAGAAATGCTTTACTTTTTGTAATAACAACCATTGTCACTATGAAAAGTTTGATGGGTGCCTTATTTTGTGTTTATGTGACACATTCCTGTAGAGATATATATAAGGTAGTGTATGTGTGTTTGTAAGTGATAATTATATACCCCATGTTGTAAAGAAGGGATGAGATAGAATCTTTGGATGGTTGTAGTAGAATCATCCCAACCATAAATCTGATGTTTTATTTGATGCATGAAAACTAAAGCAGCTAGCTGTGGAAGAATCTGAAAGAGATGATTAAAGGGGGTTCTTCAAACAGCATCCTTGAGAAGCTAAGCCACAAGCATCTTCTTTTTGTCTCTTTGTTGTCTATATACATGGACCACAACAGATTAGTCATATCTGACTGCCAGCCACCTCACAAATCCATGCTTACCTTTGCACTTTTCAATTAGATGTGCCAGCAACACATATTTGAGATCTTCCCTCTATATTTTTGTTCATTGTGACTATGTTGGAGTTGGCACAATCTGGTCCGACTCCACATTAACGGTCGGATCGAGGAGCCAAACCCAAGGGTATTCTTGAATGAAGTATAGTAATTCAAGTTATTATTCAAAATGATGTTCTTTAAAATGAAAACTATGGTCTACCACATTTTATCATTCTATAACAGTATAACCTAATCCACTATTCAACCAATCACTTAGCAAGGGAATGGTAAGATACTAAGATAGATGACAGCAAATTATAGTTACATAGTAAGGAGTTTGTCTTAAACCGAAGCGTAATTCAAGAAGTTACATGGTTAATGTCTGGTAATAGTTACCGATACTCCTACCAAACAAAGCATATTTGAAAGGGTGTAGGCAGGGAGGACACCCGGCCTGCCCCCAGTTTGGTAAAAACATTTCTCATGTGTAACAATTTCTATATGTAACAATATCAATATGTAATACGGAGTATGTTACAATATTTTTGTAAACCAGCCTTCCTTGGTTTATAAGCTAAGAAGAAAAGATTATGTTGGGATAGGGTGAGCAGCCAAACTTAAAAGAAATGGTATAGTATAAGCAGTAAAAAACAACAAAATAAGGTGATAAAAAGGATTAGAGGAATATATCATCT
Organism: Cuscuta europaea; assembly: GCA_945859875.1. NCBI lineage: Eukaryota > Viridiplantae > Streptophyta > Magnoliopsida > Solanales > Convolvulaceae > Cuscuta > Cuscuta europaea. Next base: position 11,498,157 of record CAMAPE010000080.1, on the reverse strand, counting down.
TTTACCCTAAAAAGTGAAAATCAATAGAAGCTTTATGCATGCTCTCAGCAAAACTGGCTGTAGTGTCAAGTGTGTTTCTTTTGTGCTTTTCTTTTCTCTTTATCTTGAATGCCCACATTCAGAGTACTGGCTCTTTCTTCTACTATTTGAATGTGCCTGGGCACTCAACTACATACAACTGGAGTATAAGACCACCTTTTTTTATGCAGACATCTTTTCAATTACCCTATGATTTGATACTGCCTCCATTCACTTTTGGGTGTTGCTCCATTTTCTTCAAAAAAAAAAATATTCATTATTCCTTGCTCCCCAAATTTCACTTTTGAGAATTACCAACCAACATACAAAATTATTAACGTTATTATTATTCTTTTTCCTTATCATCTGATCTTCTCTACTTTTTTACTGCTTATACAATACTCCGTATTCATTACCGCTAATAGGGTGAACTTATCTTGATTCCATGAATGATGAATTACACCACAACTGGTCGGTTTCTTACTCGAAACTAGATTATTAAAGGTCATGAGCATTTCAGAACCGGATTGAACTCGGATCCGGTTCCAATTCTTTTAGAATGAATACCAAGCTCACCAGTTTCACTTCAAACAACTATTTCCCCCCTTCCCTAATTGCCCAAAATTTCCGTGCGAGCAGGACGGGGTTCTAGCTATCATGGTTACATGTTGCAGTCATGGTCAACGACCTCAAACCGGATCCAAACTAGCCAAGTCCACCCTACCGACAATTTATTTACTCTTAAATTCCTTGAACAGGATTTTAGGTGCAACTAGAGCAGTGATCTTATATACGGAGTAGATATATAGCAGCACTCCATTATGGGTTTGATCAATAGGCTGATTCTTCTTGATACGGAGTATTAATTAATTGTTTTGCGGATTCTTTCCTCACACTTCAAATTTACGCGGTGGTTTCATAATTTATTTGAACAATTTAATTAAATTTGACAAGAAAACAGTGTAATCATCTGTCCAATCACAAAATCAAAAGAAAATTGGCACAATTAATAAAATTTACTCTCGCCAAATGTGGTTTATCTTGCATGAACACACGAAGTTAATAAAATTTACTCTCACCTAACCTATGTTTGAAAAACCGACCTGGACTGATCATTTAGGGGTGGACCGGTTCCGATTCGGGCCCGGTTCGGGCCTGGACCCAGCCGGGCCTCGGTTCATGAAGGGGAGGCCCGGAACCGGCCCGGGTAACCCCCGGGTCAGGGCTGGGCCGGGCCGGGCCGGGCCTCGATTCTAATTTTTTTTTTTTCGGGTTTTCCTAGTTAACTCCCAACCCTCCCCCTCACCCCCAAACCAACCCTAACCACCTCAAATGCCCCAAAATACCCAGCTCAACCCAAAAACTTAAAAAAAATTCAAAAAAAAAATGGCCCGGGCCGGGCCGGAACCGGCCGGTTCACCTTTTGAAGGGCCCGAGCCCGAACTGCCATCCCACCGAGCCGGGTGGCCCGAACCGGGCAACCAACCGGTTCACCGGGCCGGTCCAGGCCCGCACAGTAGCGGCCAGTCCGGTTCCGGGTTTGCCTGGCCCGAGTCCACTTTGACTCAAGTCTAGCCAGAAATTGGCGACCCAAACAAAAAGCTGATTCCATAAGTTAAAAATCCAGAAATGGGCAAAACCTGGAAACCCCAATTTCAGGTTTTTTTTCAAAAATTTAAATATTTTTTAAGCATTTTTTAAGCATAAAAAAATTCAAAAATTTAAACATTTTTTACCCATTAAATTACAATTTCAATCCTAAAAAGAAAAAAACGCATTATATTTGTAATTTTGTATATTTATTTGAGAATGAAATCATGTCAAATTATATGATAAATGTACAATACAAATTATGAATAACATTCCTATTCTAATAGGACCAAAATTATGAAATTGTGTTTTTAATGATTATTAAAAATTATCATTAGTTGATTATTATGAAAAATAATTACAGAGTGCCTTTTATTTTAATCTTATACTACATGTATATAATTATATGTTTATAATTATTATATAGTTCTATGTATGTATTTGACCGGTTTTCTGGCATTCATTGGGTTAACCTACCGAATTCCCCAATACAACAAATATCTCACAACCCTAAATCCTTTTCCTGTGAAGTTCTTCCATTCCAAAACTAACATTCCAACCGTTGATTTTGGAATAGAGAATCACATCTCCACTTTACTGTCCATTCACCATCATCATGGCCTATAAATTCCAGAATCAAAAGAAAAATCAGACATGGAAGTATGAAATTTAAATGATCTTCACATTATCACATTTTGGTACAATAAGCTATACACCAATATGGAAAACCCAGGACAGAATGAACTCAAATGAACATTGTACTGTATTGGTCTGGTCAATGCTGCCCAAGGGGGTAATGCTCAAACAGGTATGGGAACCGTTGGACCCTTCTCCCACTCAAGCCCGTGGCACAGAGTGTGATCCAAAGATCCTCTAGCTCATGTGGACACAATCCATTTGGGCAGCATAGGACCCTCCCTGCTCCCCCCAATTTACATTCTGTAGTCTGCCTCCTGACCTTGTGTCCTTGTCTACTCTATCCATCAACATAGTTTCCAAATAGTTACTGTGTGTGTGTGTTGCATAATACATGCCCTTGTGAATTGGAAGCTTCATGTAAATTGGACAAGTTTCAAAAAACGGACCATTTGGATCTTCTTCCACCACCGTGTGAGCCATGGTCTTTTTGGTTCTTCCCATCCCGGGAGAGACAGAAGCTACGAATACCTACTCACGCTTTAACTATGTACTTCCCTTTCTCCAGATCGTACACGGTCTTCAACTGAGGGTGGGGGTTTCTCCAGTTTCGTACATAAGAAACCGCAAAAATAAATAAAACCAAAATGCCAAAGACAGTTATCAAACTAGTCGACACATCACTACCAGATATAAATGCAAACCAGTTAGAAGAAGACTCTCTATCCAAGTCAGCACTACTCTGCATGATGAAAGCTCCTAATGCCCAGTCAAGTGGGACTTCATCCACTTGATTAGCATATCCAATCCTGTACCATGTCAACATTTGATTGATGGTGAGGTTATGATAATATATAATATCTGAAATGCACAAATTGTACCATAATTATTTGATACGTATCACTTTGGCACCACAACTTTTTCAATTTGTTTGGATGGAGGGTTTTGAAAGGGTTTGAAGGGGAAGGCTTAAGTCTATACGTTGATATATTTCTGTAACTTTATAAAGTGAAAGACTAACAATTTTACATAACATGTATGATATAAAACTTATTGAAACATTCTATGCATTAAGGGTATCCACCAAGCCTTTTAAACTTTCCACTCTAAAATCCTGAATCCAAGCGGACCCCTGAGGAGTTGAAGCATAAAAGTGATACAAAACAAATACGTATGGAAGCATTTGAGCATATGGTCAACAAACAAGTACCTTCCATCATCCAAAGAAACTCCAAGACTATCATGAAGTAAGGCCACGATATATGCTGAAGAGAAGCAATAGCGAAGCAAATCCTCTTCTGCTAGTGAGTTGTACTTGCTCCTCAACTTTGACCAATCTTCTTCACAAAATTTTTCCCCCGCATCTACCAGATCAGAGAGAAATGCCTTTGGGGCCAATCCAAAGAACTGTTTTTAAATAAAGATAAGAAATGGCATTGAATTCGTTAGAAGTCTTAATGGCATGTAGCAATGTTTAAAATGCAAAAAGCACGTGAATTGCAACCTTAGTCGTATGGAAGAAATTCTCTGTGGCCAAGAATTTCCCCCGTAGCTTTGGTATAAAAACTGATCCAATATCACAGCTTTTATATGAACACTTCTCTGCATGTGAAAATAATGAAAACCATTAGGTAACACCGAAAATACTTGGGGAAGAAAAGAGAGAGGAAAACTGGAAAGCACAAAATATGGTTGAAAATAAAAAATATGCTCAATTAACTGTTTGTGATACTTGTCCTAAATCATTTTATTATTTATCTTCAGTATATAAACACTGAAAAATCTAAAAATATGTAAAAAATAAAATTAAATGACCATATGCCATTTGTTTCTGCACTTTCGAAGGAAAGCCAACACACAAACAATTTTTCTGAGCATTTCCTGAGATCCAAACATACTCTTATACGTTAATGCTAAAAGAGCATCATGATGGCCAACTCTGATAAGAATACAAAGCAATTGAAATTGAGTGTCCTGATTAACAAAGCAGAAGCATACCTTTGCCATTCTGCAATAATAACCGTGCAGCAGATCTGCACTCAGAAAAGTTACCATTGGGATTCAATGTTGAGAGATATTTTGTCTTTTCTGCAGAATGATTGGGCGAAAAGCTCCATGGTTCTGCCTCATGTTTATACCCTCTAGGAATGCAAGGATCAATTGGTTTAACACTTTGAAAGGAGTCAATGCCTGACATAAAGTAAGAACTCTATGAATAAGTATGGAGGTACATTGAGAGCGAATTCATGTTCACCATGGGTTGTTTTGTTTGGCTTTTGATTGAGGATTCTCACAGTAAGACTTTGAAGAATTGGAGTGTTTGGTGTATAAGTTGATACTCTCTATCACATAATTTCCTTTTTGTTTTGACTTCAGGAAAGTTATTAAGAAAATCAAAGTGTGGTTGAGGTTCTCCTAGGAAGGAAAGATACACAAGGACACATGAAGAAAAATTTGAGACTAACTGAAAGAGGAAAACAGGAAGAAAATTATGGAATAAAGGGAGTTTATATACTACTCCGTATGACCTCCAAGTCTTTACTCTTCAAACAGACCTTAGTTTCCAACTTTCCATATAAGAAACTATATATATAAATTCTAAAAAGAAAGTTGCACACACCTAGATCTTTCCCTCTTGCAACAAGGGACTCCCGCAACAAGTCAAATGCCACATTCTGCAAAATTTTCCAACGAATACGTCAATACATGTCACATTCAAAGTAATATATGTCATATCCAAAGTTTTTACAAGGTTCTGTCCATCTCATATAGGCGGTCTTTGGTAATATTTTTGTTTTCTGTTTTTGATTTCACTCTTCTGGAAATAGAAAAAGAAATCTGTGTGGAAGCAGTGCTTTAGGTTACAATTTTTTTGGTGGGAAATAGAACTCTGAAAATTACTCTAATCAGGAATTTCTTGTTTTCATTGTTTTTGTACACCATGTTTCAATTAAGAATTTCAGATGCTGTTTACGAAACAAGAAAACTGCTACAAGTATAGAGGAGCTTGCAAAAAGTGTTATAAAAATTATGTGACTTGTGTGTTCACTGATCTAAAATGATATGATGTCTAGAAAAATAGGATGCTTCCATTTTTTGTACTTATGATTCATAAAACAATTAGAACAATTATGAAAATCATATAATTTCATTATAAACACTAAAAGTCACATACACAAAACAGATCAGCAAAATATGTTATGGAGTAAGTTTTAGATATTTGAAAACAAATCAAACAAAACAACAAAAAGAATCTATATAGATTATACCTGGCCAAAATGAAGTAGGCTGTGACTGTAAAGGCTGTAAGTATGATTTCCAAACTTAACTTTACTTGAGTACTCCTGGGGCAGAGGCTCATCAGAAACAAATGTAACCTGAAATGGATTTTACAAAATATATAGTAATAAATTAACAACCCTGAATTATTTAATACCAACATAGAAATCAGAAATGATGCTTCATGATAATTACTCTGGTGCGATGAACAATAAAATGAGTGTAGATATTTCCCTGATAGTTTTTAAAAAGGGATGCAGCATAAGATAATGGAAATAATAGGAGAAAGCAATTGACCATAAAAATTTAGAAAGAAAAGAGCCTCCTTGACAAATTACATGATCAAGGGGTATATATTGTGACTTCATGTCCAGGGTTCCAGTTATTTAATAGCCTAAAATCATCCAAACCTCACAACAAGAAAATTTAGAGGCACATTATGTTGGACTGGCATTTTTAATAGAAAAACCCAAAAAAAACCGAAAAACCGAAAAATTGAAAATTTATAGGCACATAGTGCTATTATGCACATGCTGCAAATTACAAGGGAGCACGTATCCATGCCAAAGGACTTTCTCAGTTCAAGAATTTCACAGGGGAGGGGAGAGTGATGTTTTTTTTAAAATTAATTTCTAGGTTCCTAACAAAGTGAATATAAAACAATTACATAGAAATGCATGATCAAACTAATTTATATGAAAAGTTCCGGTTTAAAACTAATGAATAAAGATAAATTGATGAAGAAATGATCAATCCTTCCCTGACCAAACAAGGACTTGAATGAAATTATTTAATTTAACATAAAAGGTTGACATTGAAACCTGAGCTGATGCGCCTCCAAGTTCAATAATTCCTGTCGTTTGCTGCGGATCACCACCAAGTGTTCCCAGGGCATAATTAGCAATAACCCAAGCATAAACCCCCTCATCGGATCCTAAACCCATAACGAAGCAAATCTTAAACTTTTAACAAAACCTTGAAAAATATAAAGAGACTTCCATATCAAAGATAGCAGGTCAGCAGCCACAATTTTGTAAACCTGATATAACAGATGCCCACTCATCCTGGAACATAAAACCAGAACCCTTCAAGACTTTCCGGCATACACCTAGAATCCTATCCTGGACCTCAGAGTCCAATAACCTCATCCCGGCAGTAGCCATTAGCCGGATTCTAGTCCTGCCCCAAAATTCTCTAGGTACCGCCTTCTTCCCAAACGCCACCAATTCATTAATTGCTGATTCCGCCATCTCCGGCTCCTCAGCGTATGCTGAAAGCCCAGGATTCACCTTCATTGAGTGTAAACCATTTCCCCGAAAATTGGACACCGGAATTCCATTTTTGACCTCGTACTCAAACACGTGTATCCTGGTTCCCGTACTTCCGCCATCGACGACTATCGCGTAATTCCTGTTCGCCATATGTTTGATTATGAGATTCTTGGAGGAATCGAAGATGAAGCAGACGAATGCCAGGAGTAAGGCGATTGAAGAATAGAATATGAATTTAGTTTTTAGGTTGTGTCGGGTAGGGTTCCGGGAAATGGATCGGGTAGGCCTGAAGTTGAGTTTGACGGAATCCATTTTTGGAAAATCGTCGGTTTTCAGTTTGTCGGAGCTAGGCCTCGCTGTTGGGGCATTGGATCGGCGCATCAAAAAGAGGGGATTCTGGAAACATAGGAGTGAAATCGAGAATATCTCCTCGATGTCGCCGTCTTCTGGGTTTACCGGCTTGGTGGTCGGAGATCGGGAGGGCTATTTTCAAAAAATCCCCCCTCTCTCCCTGTAAGAACACGATCTGTTTTTCTCTTGTGCTCTCTTGCTTTCAATATTTATTCTTTACTCCGATTGAATTTACAGAGACGGCAATTGAAAGCTTGTTTGATTTACAGGACCGGTGTTGTCGGCGGACCGGTCTCCGGTGATGCATAAATGGTTTTAAAATTGTCAACCTTTTCCATTTTGCAACTAAAATAAGAGTACAAATCTGAACAAATTAGAATTTAATTTCAAAAAAAAGAAACAAAAAACTTTCCCAAAATGCATTTCTCACGGGTAAAATATAAAGTGAAATTAATGTGACCCACACAAATTCTTCAAAAATGGTAAGTGGAAAGATTTTTTTGGTACAAACCAAAAAGGAAAGTGAGAAGAATTTTATGGGACGAAAGGAGTATCATACAACTGGTTGTATCGTGCGCGCACGGTACAAAAGGTCTTTTCCTTCCTCCTGGGCTTTTACACGCTTCTTTCGATTTGGCTTCGATCATGCTTATTATTGCTCATAACCATTGCTCACCATTCGCCTCATTCTCCTCTAGCTCATTGCTCGTTGTCACCTCTCACCACTCACCCCCTTCTCCTTCGGCTCGTTGCTCGTTGTCATCGATCACCACTCGCCCCCTTCTCCTCCAGTTCCTTGCTCGTCGTCACCGCTCACCACTCGCCCCCTTCTCCTCCAGCTAAAACGTAGCGGTTCCACTGTCGTAGTTACCTCTCTTCCCTTTTTCTCTCCTTTCACAGTTTTCCTTTTTCTCTTTTTCTTACGCAGTTTTGCTGTTAGATCTTGTGATTTTCATAAACAATGAGAGTCTACTTCGTTGTCAGGAATCCTTGTTGTTATTGATCTCAAATGAGTTTTATATTAAACTCAAATGAGTATACGCCTTAAAGAAATGAACATACACAAATGAATATTGAACACATTAGAAATGAGTTTTATGTTAAACTCAAATGAGTATAATGCCCAAAATGAATGAGCATATATAAATGAGCTTTTCAATTCTTTGATACGCATTTTGTAAGTTATGTATGCTCATTTGGTACCGATGTATGCTCATTTTAAAATGTTGCATGATGGAGTATATGGCCCGGGAACCCCCGGCCCACAGACCCCTACTACTCCAATAAAGGCTCAATAGGCCCAGGAAGCACAACAGACCCAAATCACGGCGCCCAGAGTACCAAGCAGCCCACAATGCGCACCAGGGGTGCCTTCGGCCCCCTGGCCGAAGGCTCTGATTCTCACAGGAGGGTCAAAACAGGAAAACAAAGTTACTGGGAGAAAATGGCGAAAATCGGTAGCCCTCGGCACCTAGAGCCCTCGGCACTAAGGGGGTCCCCGGTACTCAGAGCCCTCGGCTAGTCCTCTACAGCCGAGGGCACCTTTTCCGACATAATATCCACTCCACATGCGTATAGATCACCGTACCAAGTACGACGTCACATCCAACATCCGCATTAAATGCGGCCACATGCGGTTGTCAGCGCCAACCAGTTGAGGTGACCTCTCGGCCAATGGACGCTTGACACGTGTTGTCACGCCCCGGACCGCATCCGAGCCACGTAGACAACCGCCGTACAACCCGATAAGAACAACAACAGTTCATCCCTATTGAGTTGTACAAGGCGTCCGATTGATTCTATTGCCAAACCGATTAGTAAACACATACAATCAACATCAATATCATAATCAAACAAATGCGGAAATAATAATATGTTTGATACTTAGCCACACGTGGCAAACACGGGCACGCAGGCCCCAACTGTTTTAATGAAGACATTGTTCAAAAATCCATGAGCAGTTTATAGATTTCAAAAATACGAATGGAAGCACGAACCACGTCTTCCTCCTCGAAGGATCACCATAGGCAAAGGTGCAGGTAGTAGGACTCTAGCCTCAACCTGAAAAATGTGAGGGCCCCCGGAGGGGTCAGTACTCCATAGAAGTACTAGTGACAAGCAGGCTATATGAAGAATAACTAATGTTTCAGACACGAGACCCAAAAATAGGGTGATACATATATATGTGACTCATTCATCCGATGATACATACTGTATATATATGTAAAATACTCGACCCGTAGGTCATTTCATCCAAAGAGTCTTTTAGAGATAAAGTTCTTACCTGACCTTTCTCACCCTTTTCCCGAATGCCTAGCTCACCAGGTACATTCTACATTCATAATATCCTACCGAGTTTTGGGAGCATTTAGCATCCCGGGGATACTCAACCCCAACCGAGTTTCAGGATCATTTAATGTCCCGGGGATACTCAACCCCAACCGAGTTTCAGGATCATTTGCAGTCCCGGGGATACTCAACCCCAACCGAGTTTCAGGATCATTTATAGTCCTGGGGATGCTCAACCCCAACCGAGTTTCAGGATCATTTAATGTCCCGGGGATGCTCAACCCCAACCGAGTTTCAGGATCATTTATAGTCCCGGGGATGCTCAACCCCAACCGAGTTTCAGGATCATTTAATGTTCCGGGGATACTCAACCCAAACTAAATCCTTACCAAACCCTAACCTGGATATGGCTAACCTTTCGTTCCTTCAACTATGGACAATACCTAGCCCTATAGTCATATAACCCTCCTTAGGAACCAACGTGGGCGGGTCCCATCTGAACGGCCCACATTAACCCGCTCGAAACTGCCCGTTTTGAGCATAAACCAATACTCGATCGAGTATCTACCCATACTCGGTCGAGTACAGGAGGCGGTAGCCCCCAAAGCTAATTTTCAATGTATACTCGATCGAGTATCTACCCATACTCGATCGGGTATAGGAGACAGTAGCCCCTTGGGCAATTTTTCAGCAAATACCCGGTCGGGTATGGCAGTTGACTTGGCGGTCAACGTCCCTTTTGACCACCCAAACGGAGTCCGATTAACTTGCAATTTTATACACATATACTTCTTGATGTCCTTGATCCAAAAATACCATTTTGGATCCCTGGATCATCACACAAAATATGTCATCACATTTTTAATCACCAAACCTACGTAACATGCCTTTCAACTATGTTTTATGCAAAATCATGGCATAAGCAATTACTTGATTATCTTTAATCATTCCACAAACATATCCTTGATTACTTTAGGTAATCTCATGCCTAACGCAAAAGTTATAAAGCATAAAGCCGTCTTCTCACCTTAATGAAGCTTATGAAGTTCTAGCCTTCCCGATTTAGCTCCGGCGAAACTCCGACGAACTTCAACGAACTCCGGCGACAACTCCGGCGACCTTTTCAACTACGTGAAAGTTCCTTGAATACCTTAGACAAGCTACTAACAAGGTTTTATCATCATAAAACCCATAGTAATACAAATAACCTCCAAAAGATTATTTTCCGGTGAACCGGTTACTTTGGCTTCTAAGTCCGTTCTTGGACTTAGAACCACCTTCCAACCCCTCTTTGTACACATCCCAACGTGTAGAACAATACTAGGGTGTGAAATATGATTGAATAATCATAAAAGAGTATTGAAGAACAAGAAATGGGATTAATGGAGTCCCTACCTTGCTAAACACAAGTTTCCCTCTCCAAAAACCAACTTTTCTCTTCTCTTTTCCCCTCCTTCTTCCTCCTTAGCTCCAGTTCGTGAATGGTGGATGTTGTGAGGTGTTTGCAGAGCTTCTATCTCAAGGATGGATGGGTTGGACGAGCTGGAGGGTTAGGTTGATGATTGAGAATGCCTCTTTGGCATTTCTCCAAAATAATGTCAAAGGTGAGGTCCACCTTCCCATTGATTGGTCTTCCAATCAATTTCTCATTACTCCTGCAGGTTATGTGCGGCTCCCCTTGACATTTGCAGCACCAAATCCGTGGGGTGGCCCCCACTCATGTGGGAGGTCATCCTTTTATGTCCCCAAGTGTACACTCGGCCTCGAAAGTTGTATTTTCCGGACTGCTTTAATTAATATTTATTTTATCGGGTCAAATAAAATATAACTCTCCTTCCCAATCCTTATTGGACCTTAGAATAAATATGCATTCCCCAACTTTAATTTAGAAGTCTCCGAAATCCCTTTTTGGGCTGTTATCTGATAAATTTCCGATACCGATAATTTGGCCCCGTTTGACCAACCGGTCAACTATATGCCATTGCCATGGCCCAATTAGCATATCTACCACCATATTCATATTATCTAGTCCAAGATTAATATAACATGTGGTCCCGATAATATCGGGCGGCCCCACATCCTGTGTGGGCCCCACGTGAATTCTACTATTCACGTAATAGAAATGATAAAAAATTATAATCACGTAAAAATGCTTTTATACATTTCTCAAGGTTCAATACATAATTTGGTACAGTACAAATACTCGGGGGCGGTGTTACAAGTTCTACCCCCCTTATTTGGGATTTCGTCCCCGAAATCCACGTGTCTAATCAAATAGAAATGGATATTGTTCCCTCATTAGGGTCTCCACTTCCCACGTTTGCTCCTCGACACGATCACTCTTCCAAAGTACTTTTACCATCGGCACCTCTTTGCTCCTTAGCTTCTTTACCAGTCGGTCTATGATTTTCACCGGCTGCACCGTATAGTGTAGGTCTTCTCGGATTTCCACTGGTGGTTTCTCAAGAATATGTGACGGGTCCCGCACATACTTCTTGAGCATAGAAACATGAAATACATTATGAATCTTTTCTAACTCTGGAGTCAACTGAAGTCGGTAAGCTACAACCCCAATCCTTTCAAGGATTTTGAACGGACCTATGTAACGTGGGTTAAGCTTACCCCGACTGAGGAACCTGATGATCCCTTTCCAAGGTGATACCCTCAGAAATACCTCGTCACCAACCTCAAACTCCAACGTCCTCCGACGTTTATCAGCATAGTTCTTCTGTCGGTCTTGGGCAGCCTTGAGCCTATCATGTATGACTTTTATCTTCTCCTTAGTGATCTCGACTAACTCGGTGCCCTCGAGCTTAGACTCGCCGACCTCGTCCCAACATAATGGTGTCCGGCATTTCCTCCCATACAATGCTTCGTATGGAGGCATGCCTATACTTGCCTGATAACTGTTGTTATAGGCGAATTCCACTAAAGCCAACTGGTTGTCCCAGCTCCCCTGGAAGTCCAACGCACATGCCCTTAACATGTCCTCCAAGATCTGAATCACCCGTTCAGATTGCCCATCCGTTTGAGGATGAAACGCGGTGCTAAACCTCAATTTCGTACCCATGGATTCCTGGAACTTAGGCCAAAACCGTGATGTGAACCGTGGGTCTCTATCCGATACTATAGTAACCGGAACCCCATGCAGTCTCACAATCTCATATGTGTACAATTTGGCCAACCGCTCGAGCGTATAGGTAGTGTTGATAGGTAGGAAATGAGCGCTCTTGGTCAGCCTATCGACTACCACCCATACTGCGTCGTAGTTCCTAACCGTCCGTGGTAGACCCACCACGAAGTCCATGGTAACATGCTCCCACTTCCATTCTGGAATGGTAAGTGGTTGTAATAACCCTGCCGGGTGTTGGTGCTCTGCCTTAACCTGTTGACAAGTAAGGCAACAGCTCACGTATTCTGCAATCTCTCTCTTCATCCCCGACCACCAGTAACTTTCCTTCAAGTCCCGGTACATCTTTGTACCGCCCGGGTCCATGGCATACGCAGATGAGTGAGCCTCCTCAAGGATAGATTTTTGGAGCTCCTCATGCGATGGCACACACACTCGTTCCTTGAATAGTAGAAGTCCATCTTCTCTCTCACGGAAACCCTCGACGGGCCCCACAAGCATCCGTTCCCGGATTTTCTGAAATTCCTCTTCATTGCCTTGACATGTTCTGATTTCATCTAATAAGGTGGGTCTCACCTCAAATCTGGCCAATAGCGCCCCATCCGCGGATATCTCCACGCGTTCCCTCAATGCCCGTAAGCATGTGAGTAAAACCCCTGATGATGAGCTCTTCCTGCTCAGTGCATCGGCTACAACATTAGCCTTGCCTGGATGATAGTCAATGATCAAGTTGTAATCCTTAATCAACTCCATCCATCTCCTCTGTCTCATGTTCAACTCTTTCTGAGTGAACACATACTTCAAGCTCTTGTGGTCGGTGTAAATGTGACACAACTCCCCGTAGAGGTAGTGCCTCCAAATCTTCAATGCAAATACCACAGCACCTAGCTCCAGATCATGTGTGGGGTAGTTTACTTCATGCTTCCTCAACTGCCGAGAAGCATAAGCAATTACCTTCCCTGATTGCATCAGTACACATCCCAGTCCCTGAATGCTAGCATCACTGTAGATGTCATACCCTAACCCTTGCACGGGCAAGGCAAGCACTGGTGCTTTGGTCAAACGTTTCTTTAGCTCAAGAAACCCCTTCTCACACTTGTCATCCCACACAAACTTAGCCCCCTTTTTGGTGAGCTTCGTGAGTGGGGATGCTATCACCGAGAACTTTTCCACGAATTTGCGGTAATACCCCGCTAAACCGAGGAAACTCCTTATCTCCTTCACGTTCTTGGGCCGCTCCCAATTAGTGACCGCCTCAATCTTTGAGTTATCAACTGAAATGCCCGAGCCCGATACCACATGCCCGAGAAAACCGATCTCCCCAAGCCAGAATTCACATTTAGAGAATTTGGCAAAGAGTTGCTTCTCCCGCAGTGTTTCAAGCACAAGCCTTAGGTGTCTTTCGTGCTCCTCTTCATTCACGGAGTATATCAATATGTCATCAATGAACACTATGACGAACTGGTCCAAGTATTGTGAAATACTCGGTTCATGAGGTCCATGAATGCCGCGGGGGCGTTCGTAAGCCCAACCAACATTACTAGAAACTCATAGTGACCATACCTTGTACGGAATGCACTTTTGGGTATGTCACTCTCCTTGATCTTCAGTTGGTGGTAGCCTGACCTCAAGTCAATCTTAGAGAACACCGTTGCCCCCCGTAGTTGATCAAACAAGTCGTCGATCCTTGGCAAGGGATATTTGTTCTTTGTCGTGACCTTGTTCAACTGACGGTAGTCGATACACATTCTGAGTGTACCATCCTTCTTCTTTACAAATAGTACCGGTGCTCCCCATGGTGAATGACTCGGCCTGATGAATCCGTTGTCCAGTAATTCTTCTAATTGCACCTTCAACTCTTGAAGTTCGGCCGGTGCCATCCGATATGGAGGAATCGAGATGGGTTTTGTACCGGGTTCTACTTCAATGGTGAACTCAATTTCTCGATCTGGTGGGAGTCCCGGGAGTTCTTCAGGGAAAACTTCTGGGTACTCACTCACCACTCTCACCTCAGTGAGACTCTTTTCCTTGCCTTCCTTGCCTATGACATAGGCCAAGTATGCTTGACACCCTTTCCTCATCATACGCCTTGCTCTTATGGCCGATATGATACAAGGATTGAATTTCCCTCTATCTCCCTCGAAGCATAGAGTATTTCCTTCTCCATCCTTTAGTTCTAACACCTTGGTGTAGCAATCTACCTTCGCATGGTGTTTTTCGAGCCAATCCATGCCAAGTATGGCATCGAACTCGAGCATATCTAACGGCACAAAGTCACCCGTTAGACAGTGCTCCCCTATCCCTACATTACACGAGGGATAGTAGTGTTTCCGCTCTACATCGTCTCCCAATGGCGTAGAGACCAGTAAAGGTTGCATCATTGCTACCAAAGGCATGTTCAATCCCTAGGCAAACACTTCGCTCACAAATGAACGTTGTGCCCCGGTATCGATGAGAATTCTCGCATCCCTATCGTTGATCTTTAGTGTTCCTACATATATAAGTCATGTAAGACACCCTATTCGACATCCCGACTGAAAAGGACCGGACGAAAAATATTCAGCCCATAATTACCCTATACCCGGTTGGGTAAGACCCCCATACTCGGTCGGGTATTACTCGAACTATTTTGGGAGGGACCTCCTGTTACCCTTGCTCGGTCGAGTACTTGCTTCAACTCAAGCACATTGTCAATACCCGGTCGGGTATATACCTATACCCGGTCGGGTATCACTCAAAATCCTTAAGTAAAAGCTCCCTGTCCTCAACGCTCGATCGAGTACACACCTTGGAACGAAATTTTTACTCATACTCGATCGAGTATACAACCATACCCAATCGGGTATGGCTTGAATTGCCAAAAGTGAACGGTCCTGCCACCCTTGCTCGATCGAGTACGCACTTCGAAGCTCAAAATCTACACATACCCGATCGAGTATATAGCCATACCCGATCGGGTATTGCTCGAAATGTCAAAAATGAAGCATCCTGCCTTGGCTGCCCGAACGGGTGCACACATCAAAATCGAAGCGTGGCTTATACCCGGTCGGGTCTATAGGGGTACCCGATCGAGTCCTTCATATTTTTGAAGATTTTTCACCCAATTACACAATCAAATACGTGTGAAATCAAGAGATTACCTGCAATGGAGTCCGGGTTGGCCCGAGCATCAGCCTCGGTCATTGCATACACCCGTGCTTGGGTCCTCCCTTGGTTAACGGACGCGGCGTTGCTAGCCGTGGGTCCGCCCCTTCCCGTGCCGGCCTGAGACGGCCCCGCACATCCCCTACTAGTCGTAGGTCCTCCCATAGCTCCCGATGGTCCTCCTCCGTTCAGCATTGGACAAGAGGGTTTGAGATGGCTCGTGCTACCGCATTTGAAGCATCGGGGTGGTTCATTGCACCTTCCCCCGTGGTTCTTACCGCAGTTCGCGCACCTTGGTGGTCCCACACCCCCCGGTTTGGGCCTTTGCCCTCCTGGGCCCTTATTATACCTTTTCGTTGGTGGTGCTGGCGCCCTGAATGTACTGCCACCCCCAGCGTGATGCCTCCGGGAGTGGTCTTGGGGTCCCGAGTTGCCCCATTTCCTCTTCTTCGCCTCCTCGGCGTCTCTCGCCTTCCTTTCATTCCATTGGGTTTCCCCAAGGAGCCCCTGATCAACGATTTGGCTAAATGTCATGTTGTGTTGGTAAGTAGCCCGGTCACGGATGTCCAACTGTAGGGCATCCCAAAAGTGATTGGCCATACGATTTTCATCCAAGGAGTATTCTGGGATGAATCGTGCCAAGTCACGGAACCTCTGTTCCAATTGCCTCACCGAGCAACCATCCTCCTGTTTCAGGTTCGTGTACTCCCTCCTTTTGAGATTGACTTCAAAAGTTGAGTAGTACTGATTATAAAACTCCACTTCGAATTTCTCCCAAGTGGCTTCACCGTGGAATTTTCCTTCCACGCCTTCCCACCATACAGCAGCTACCCCTTCTAGTAGCCTGGTGGCAACCCTCAACTTCACGTCGAGTCCAATTTGCATATCCCTAGAAGCATCATTCAGCTTCTTAATCCAGTCGGCAGCCTCAGATATGTCGCCATTGCCATCAAATGATTTGCACCCCAAGGCCCTGGCCTCCTTGAGGTACTTGGAGATACACACCATCGTGTCTCCCCAAAATGCCCCCGATGGAGCACTAGAAGCACCTCGGCTTCCCTGCCCCATGGTTTGCCTAGCCTGTCTGGCTTGGCGCCGCTGCTCTCTCTTTGCTTTATTCTCAAGGTACCATTCTAGTACCTCACTCATGCGGTCATAATGAGGATCATCATCCTCATCTTCTTCCTCAAAGTCCTCCCCGTTGTACGGGGTCTCCTCTTGCTCCGTGCTTGGAGCATATGTGAAATCGTCCGGTTCGGTGGCCCAAGACGGGTGCACAGAACCGACACGCGTGCTACTTGCCGTCGGCGTTGTAGAACGCCCACGACCCCTGCCTCGGCCTCCTCCTCGGCCTTGGCCCTGTCCTCTACCCCTAGAGGTCCGTGATTCAGCCCGTGTATCGTGCTCGGTGGCCCCTGGTGCACGACCCATCGGGTTCCTCCTAGTAATCCTGCGTCCACCCTCCATTTCTGAAAGAAATAAGGAATGAGTCACTAGACTCGTTTCAATGTCAATTGACGGATTAGTACAAAAGACACCCCTTGGTCCAACATTATGGCCAACAAACTGTTAAGGGTACCGTCTTAACAATAAGAGGTCAATAACTTGGTTTCCAACGGTTCCTTAAGTACAAAACCTGTTGCTCATGGTTTTATTCAAAACTTTTTGAGGATAACCATATTGAGAGGTTAATTATATAGTTTAGAAATCGATGGCTCTGATACCACTTAATTGTCACGCCCCGGACCGCATCCGAGCCACGTAGACAACCGCCGTACAACCCGATAAGAACAACAACAGTTCATCCCTATTGAGTTGTACAAGGCGTCCGATTGATTCTATTGCCAAACCGATTAGTAAACACATACAATCAACATCAATATCATAATCAAACAAATGCGGAAATAATAATATGTTTGATACTTAGCCACACGTGGCAAACACGGGCACGCAGGCCCCAACTGTTTTAATGAAGACATTGTTCAAAAATCCATGAGCAGTTTATAGATTTCAAAAATACGAATGGAAGCACGAACCACGTCTTCCTCCTCGAAGGATCACCATAGGCAAAGGTGCAGGTAGTAGGACTCTAGCCTCAACCTGAAAAATGTGAGGGCCCCCGGAGGGGTCAGTACTCCATAGAAGTACTAGTGACAAGCAGGCTATATGAAGAATAACTAATGTTTCAGACACGAGACCCAAAAATAGGGTGATACATATATATGTGACTCATTCATCCTATGATACATACTATATATATATATATATATATGTGTGTGTGTGTGTGTGTGTGTGTGTGTGTGTGTGTGTAAAATACTCGACCCGTAGGTCATTTCATCCAAAGAGTCTTTTAGAGATAAAGTTCTTACCTGACCTTTCTCACCCTTTTCCCGAATGCCTAGCTCACCAGGTACATTCTACATTCATAATATCCTACCGAGTTTTGGGAGCATTTAGCATCCCGGGGATACTCAACCCCAACCGAGTTTCAGGATCATTTAATGTCCCGGGGATACTCAACCCCAACCGAGTTTCAGGATCATTTGCAGTCCCGGGGACACTCAACCCCAACCGAGTTTCAGGATCATTTATAGTCCCGGGGATGCTCAACCCCAACCGAGTTTCAGGATCATTTAATGTCCCGGGGATGCTCAACCCCAACCGAGTTTCAGGATCATTTATAGTCCCGGGGATGCTCAACCCCAACCGAGTTTCAGGATCATTTAATGTCCCGGGGATACTCAACCCAAACTAAATCCTTACCAAACCCTAACCTGGATATGGCTAACCTTTCGTTCCTTCAACTATGGACAATACCTAGCCCTATAGTCATATAACCCTCCTTAGGAACCGACGTGGGCGGGTCCCATCTGAACGACCCACATTAACCCGCTCAAAACTGCCCGTTTTGAGCATAAACCAATACTCGATCGAGTATCTACCCATACTCGGTCGAGTACAGGAGGCGGTAGCCCCCAAAGCTAATTTTCAATGTATACTCGATCGAGTATCTACCCATACTCGATCGGGTATAGGAGACAGTAGCCCCTTGGGCAATGTTTCAGCAAATACCCGGTCGGGTATGTATCAATACCCGGTCAGGTATGGCAGTTGACTTGGCTGTCAACGCCCCTTTTGACCACCCAAACGGAGTCCGATTAACTTGAAATTTTATACACATATACTTCTTGATGTCCTTGATCCAAAAATACCATTTTGGATCCCTGGATCATCACACAAAATATGTTATCACATTTTTAATCACCAAACCTACGTAACATGCCTTTCAACTATGTTTTATGCAAAATCATGGCATAAGCAATTACTTGATTATCTTTAATCATTCCACAAACATATCCTTGATTACTTTAGGTAATCTCATGCCTAACGCAAAAGTTATAAAGCATAAAGCCGTCTTCTCACCTTAATGAAGCTTATGAAGTTCTAGCCTTCCCGATTTAGCTCCGGCGAAACTCCGACGAACTTCAACGAACTCCGGCGACAACTCCGGCGACCTTTTCAACTCCGTGAAAGTTCCTTGAATACCTTAGACAAGTTACTAACAAGATTTTATCATCATAAAACCCATAGTAATACAAATAACCTCCAAAGGGTTATTTTCCGGTGAACCGGTTACTTTGGCTTCTAAGTCCGTTCTTGGACTTAGAACCACCTTCCAACCCCTCTTTCTACACATCCCAACGTGTAGAACAATACTAGGGTGTGAAATATGATTGAATAATCATAAAAGAGTATTGAAGAACAAGAAATGGGATTAATGGAGTCCTTACCTTGCTAAACACAAGTTTTCCTCTCCAAAAACCAACTTTTCTCTTCTCTTTTCCCCTCCTTCTTCCTCCTTAGCTCCAGTTCGTGAATGGTGGATGTTGTGAGGTGTTTGCAGAGCTTCTATCTCAAGGATGGATGGGTTGGACGGGCTGGAGGGTTAGGTTGATGATTGAGAATGCCTCTTTGGCATTTCTCCAAAATAATGTCAAAGGTGAGGTCCACCTTCCCATTGATTGGTCTTCCAATCAATTTCTCATTACTCCTGCAGGTTATGTGCGGCTCCCCTTGACATTTGCAGCACCAAATCCGTGGGGTGGCCCCCA
This sequence comes from Cuscuta europaea, assembly GCA_945859875.1. Taxonomy (NCBI): domain Eukaryota; kingdom Viridiplantae; phylum Streptophyta; class Magnoliopsida; order Solanales; family Convolvulaceae; genus Cuscuta; species Cuscuta europaea. The sequence goes on along the minus strand of CAMAPE010000080.1, from coordinate 11,478,337 downwards.
CTCATGTGGGAGGTCATCCCTTTATGTCCCCAAGTGTACACTCGGCCCCGAAAGTTGTATTTTCCGGATTGCTTTAATTATATTTTATTTTATCGGGTCAAATAAAATATAACTCTCCTTCCCAATCCTTATTGGACCTTAGAATCAATATGCATTCCCCAACTTTAATTTAGAAGTCTCTGAAATCCCTTTTTGGGCTGTTATCTGATAAATTTCCGATACCGATAATTTGGCCCCGTTTGACCAACCGGTCAACTATATGCCATTGCCATGGCCCAATTAGGATATCTACCACCATATTCATATTATCTAGTTCAAGATTAATATAACATGTGGTCCCAATAATATCGGGTGGCCCCACATCCGGTGTGGGCCCCACGTGAATTCTACCTTTCACGTAATAGAAATGATAAAAATTTATAATCACGTAAAAATGCTTTTATACATTTCTCAAGGTTCAATACATAATTTGGTACAGTACAAATACTCGGGGGCGGTGTTACACGTGTCCCTGTCTGGCATTTATTACTACTATAAATAGCACCCCATTTCCCCATTTGTAATAGAGAGACACAAGAAGCAAATACGCTGAATACACTTTCTAATATACTCTCTCTACTTACTTGCTCTGACTTCTCTCTAGTTATTCCCTGTAATAACCCCTCGGATAAGTTACCCCCCGGGTACACTATCCATCATTTGGTGCTCTCGTTGAGAGGTCGAACAATCAAGTAAGAAACCCTCCCCTCGACCAAACACAAAGCACCTAGCTAAAATGGTGGGAACAACTCGTGCCAACTCCAAGAATGTAGAGGACAGGAACCTGGCCCTCGACGAGGTCGACGTCCTCGAAGCCTCTAACAGGGCTCCCGGGGGCGGCGTCATCGCCGGGTTGGACCAGACGGCTGTCGACCTACGCCAGCATGCGGATCCAATAAAATGCCCCCGATGCCCGCCTCGGCATCGAGGCCAAGAAGAAGGACTGGAGCGAGAATCAAATTAACCCTCCGGTCATCACAATCGACGTACAATCGGCGCTCTCCGCCTTCATCCAGACGCTCACCCAGAACCCGGGTGCCTTCGGCACTTTGGTTCCCCTCCAACCTCAGGTCGGGGAGAATATTATGCCTCCCCCTCATCCACAACCCCTCGGTAACCCGGTCCTCCGGATGGGAAACTCCGAGGGGGTCGTGGCCCAAGATACGGCCTCCCAGGAAGTCCAGTCCCGGGACCGCCACAACGTGAACAAAGAACAACTCTGGACCTCCACCCTCGAGAGACTCGGAGGAGCGCAAGACCGCCGAGGGGTCCAAGACCGCCTCGGTGGGAAGACGTTCCAGAGGCCTCAGAAAAGTGGCGGATCCGTCTCCAGGGCCAATGAAAGGCGTCCCCCTCAGGACAAAGGCAAGGCACCTCTCCATGCCAACGACGCCCGCCACCAAATCAACCAGGCCCACTCGGCCCGGGTCCATTCGCAGGGGGCGGAGGCCCTCCCGAAGGACCCCCGGGACGAAATCATTGCGGCCCTCCAGCGCCGGCTTGACGAGATGGAGGCCACCAAAGCATACGCCACCACTTCTGCCCCTCATGCGGACCTCAAGTACGAGGCGATGTTGGCCAAGATGGAGGAAATGCAGAAGAAGATTGCCGAGGGCTCCGGGGGACCGACCATACAGCTCCGGACCCGGACGCCATTTACCCCAAGGGTATTGGCGGCCCGGATCCCGGAAAAGTACCGAGGGCAGCTCATCAAGCCCTACGACGGAAAGACTGACCCCCAAGAGCACTACAGCAGGTATCAAAACAACATGATGATGGTGGGGGCATCGAATGAGTATTTGTGTTGTTGGTTCCTCTCCACCTTAGAGGGGCCGGCTTACGAATGGTTCAATCGATTGCCCGAGGGTTGCATTGACTCATGGCAAGAACTCATCCAGCGATTCTTGACGCAATTTGCGGGAAGGCGCCGCACGAGAAAACACTTCTCCCACTTGCTAACAGTGAGGCAGAGGAAGGAAGAGACCCTTCGGGACTTCCTGGAGCGCTGGAGAACGGAGGCTGATAAGTTTGATGGCGCTGACGACGGGTGTGACACTTCAAAAATTTAAATAAAAATAAAAATAATTTTTATTAGTCAGATAAAAATATTACGAAAATAACATTTTTATAATTAATTGAGTCAGACAAAAATTCAACAGTGGTAACATTCTAATCAAATAAAATTTCAAAATTTATGACGATTTAGGCAGATAAAAATATTTCAGTAATAAGAACAACATTTTATTAAACAAGTGAACCAGACAGAAAATTAACATTTGTGACATTTTAGTCTGATAAAAATGGTCCGATAATAGAAGTAACGTTTTATATCAAGTACCGGATATACTTATGGCATAAGTAATAAAAATTATTTTAACTTGTGTACAAAATGCATAAAAATATACAAACATGACTTTTCTAACACTAATATATACACCTAATGTACCTATGTACGTAATAATTATACTAATACTCCTAAACATTTCAAACACTTAATATATATACCTATGTACGTAACAGTAGTATAAAAAAAAGAAAACCCTAACTATTCAAACTATACTCCAAACGAAGCAAGAAGTCTAAGTCCAAGAGGAGTGGCTAGCTACTTCACCTACGCCTACGGGATAAACTTGACTGTTTTCTCGCACAAAGGAAGAGTCCAACGAGAAACAAACTGCACTCCACATACAGGATAGAAACGGGTGAAGCTAGTTGAATTCAACTCTAACTCTAACACAGCCCGGAACCCTCATCTTTCCCTATAAATAGCAAGCCAAAACCTGCGATTTTATTCATCAACACCTGCGGCGTATATACATATATACGTATATATATATACTCTATTTTTTTCGACCATTCGTTTTAGCCAAAACCAATCCCTGAAAACACTCTAGAAACCTTCCCCTTCGTGAGACGAATCCAACGGAGAAAGAATCGTGGAAAACGGACGTCGGAGTAAGGAGAAATAGCTTGCCGGAGTTTCGTCGCGCAAACTTTCACGACTGAAAACGGAGAAGAGGGAGGAGCTGTCGCTGCCGCCAACCCACCACCGACATTCGCCGTCCCAGAAGGAGTGCACTGCCGCCACTGAATCTCGCATCCGTTAAGGTACGACATTCCCCCTGCGTTGGCCGTTTCCGGCGAGTTGGCGAGGAAGACGACCCAGCCTTTAGGCTGGGGTCTGTCCTTGTTGGGCTGATTGCTATTTGGGCTCGTTTTTTTAATTATTTTGGGCCAGTCCGGCCCAGTTGCAATAAAAATTAAAAATAAAATCGTAAATGAAATAAATAAAATCTGGAAAAATATAAATTAAATACCTAATATAAATATATGTATTCGGACCAACCAGAATTGAAAGATAATATTTTTAGCTATTTTTAATGGATTTAATTGTAATTGGGCCAATTTATACACATTTAGTAAATAATTAACTAAATGACGCAAATAATTGTGAAATAAATATTGGAGTAAACTAGGATAAATATATGACTAACTAGGACCTTATGGACCATTTATAATTAATAAAAATTAAGATTTAGTATATTTAATTGTAATTGAACCGGTTAATAGATATAGGAAATTAAAGGAATAATTATGGAAAATAATTATAAAATAGATATCTGGACAACCTAGGTCAAATATAGTCCCAAAATATAGTTATAGACGGTTATTAATTTATAAAGTCGATTCTTAGTCTATTTAATTTAATTAGGGCCATATAAAACTAGTTAAGTAATTAAATAAAGGAAATATTAATATTAATGGTGAAATAAATAAATCACTGAGATTGAAAATAATATTCTGGACTAAAAATGATGTTTGGAATAAAATAAGGAAAATAAAATAAGGTTGGGTTAGCTAGCATAAATAATTGACTATATGTAGACTTAATAAATAACTTAATTATGTAATTAGTGGACTAATTCAATTAATAATTTTTATGATTGATTATTAGAGATTCGGACTTCATATAAATATTTAAAATATTTGAACTCATAAATTAATGTGTTAATATAAATAAAGTAATTAAATAATATTTTATGAGTAGAGTAAATTAATGGTGATTATTGAATAAAAATTGGATGTTGTACTTAATTATATTCGGATATTTTATTTAATATTAGAATTAAAATATTGTAATTAATGGCTGAATTAATAAGGTAATTTGATTAATAAAAAGTGATTAATCAAATAAATTCGAATAACTAATAAATTAAGTTAATAAATTCGAATAATAAAATAAAAGGAGAAAATCGGGTAAAGTAATTACAAATAGAATAAGTGACTAATTTTATCATATTTAATTAAAAAGGTGATTATCTAGAGACCGGATTAGAAGAGGATAACTAGGAGCATCAGGACTTAAGGTAAGTTTCTCTGCCAATCCAAAATTGTTTCCTCGTATTATATGCTTATTATGCATTATGTGATTAATTGTGAATTGTAAATTTTGTGTATGTGATTTTGAGGAGATATTATATATATGGTAGTTAAGAAATATAAATCAAGTACTTTTAGGGTATTAAATATTTTTAAATACCTTCGAGACTTTTTAGAGAAATTAAGAAGTATTTTTGAAGTATTATTTAATTGAAGATAAAATTTACATTTTCATAAGAAGTGAGCATCTCGGGAGTAATCCGAGGTGTCGGTTTTTCCACATCCGGATAAATGTGGAGGGTGATTAGAGCTACTACTACTAAGAAGTACAATTTAAATTTCAAGTGACATTTGGATCTATGATCCCTTTTAAGAAGAAGTTATAGTAGTAGTCACTAATCATTCAAGAATTTTAGAGGTGGGGTGGTTGGGTTCCGACCACTCGAGATGACTTACTACTCGGAGGGCTTGAAATCCCTTTTAGGGGGTGTGCACACTTAAGGTAGTCGTTTCGTTTCCGCAAGAGCAGTTGTGGTACCGGCATTTGTTCGGGGTGGCCGTCCGTAACCACGATCCACCGGACTCAGTCGAAAGATTGAGCACCGCCCTTCTAAATTACTAGGAAGATAGAGAAGAAGTGATTTTCTTAAGAAATTTAAAGAGAAGAATTACTACGATATTTTCCAAGGGAAGTTGAGGATTTTAGCAAAGAAGTGATTTTAAGAAAAATCAAAGAGAAAAGTATTTTGGTGGAGTGCGTCATTTTTATATAATATTATATAAAAATCTATTTTTAGTCAAACCTGATTATTTTACGGGGTTGAGTAGTACTTACTTAGCTCTAAAGCTAATTTTTGTTATTTCTCTTGTCTCTCTCTTCTCCCTTAAATTTTATCAGGTGATGAGTTGGATGCCTATGTGGATTGATGGATTGCTCGAGCTTGAGTGCGAATTAGAAGATGCCTTAGTTAAATCTAGTCATGAAATAAACATTTACTTATTATTACATTAGTTTTTGTTGTTTTACTTTGAATTGCCTGTGCATTCAGTTAAGAGATGACCGAATGTGGCGGTAACACTCATTTCCCTATTTTAGACTTCCGCTGTATTTCTTCAACTCTTTGATGAATGAATAAAGTATTTCTTTTAAATATATCATTGTTTTGGGTGGGAAAAACGGGGGTGTTACAAATTGGTATTAGAGACTTAGGTTTTCCGAAGGGACTAGAACACGAGGTAATAGGTCGTAGGGAGAAATTCTGTCACAAAGACGATAACAGTCTAAGCTGGTTGGTGCATAATTGAGCCTTGCGCTCGTCCAATTAACTGGGAATTTCTCCTTGTGCTGAAACTTCGTTGTTTGAAATCTTTGACGAAAACTATAGTTTCGATGCGGGGATTTTCAAAATGTTTTGTAAAATTAGGAGAATTAACATATTAGGAAAAAGACCTTTTAGGACGCGGTGAGAGGGAGAAATCTTGGCGAAATTATTGAGTTATGAAATGCATGAAATTCGTGCTTATGTGAAGTATGTGGAGTAAGTAAGATCCTTTGTATGTATTTATCTGTTTGAAGTTAGTAGAGAACTTGTATAACGTAGAAACCTTATGCATGCCTTAGAACTTAGTACGCGTTTTCTTTATTAAGAGTCATGCCGCCGAGGAGAGACACCCATGCGACCCCAACTGTCAAGGAGCTGGCCCAAACTGTCTAGCGAATGGCACAGCTCATCGGAGCAGCTCAACCACAAAACCCTGGGATTGACTACGCAAGAAGGGTAGCCGGGCGAAACCCTCCAAAATACTTGGGCGAGGAGGACCACCTTATCTTGGAGGACTGGATCCGCACTTTCGACAAGCTCTTTGATTCACTGAATTGCCCGTTGGAGCAACGGGTGAATATTGCAGTGTATTATCTGCACCAAGAAGCGGACCACTGGTGGGCCGCCAACGGACTAGCACTTCTCGGGCAACCGGGCTTCGATTGGGAGGACTTCATAGTAGCGTTGTGGGACCGCTTCTACCCAGATCACGTGAAGGAAGCAAATTATGAAGAATTTGTCAACTTTAAACAAGGTGACCTGACTGTTCAGGAGTACCACACGAAATTCGTTCAACTGGCACGTTTTGCCAAGGACCTGGTGTCGACAGAGGCCAGTATGACCCGCAGGTTTGTTAACGGGCTTAACTTCGGGGCCCAAAAGTTCGTGACGGTATAGGAGCCGCGGAATTTGAACGAAGCTTATAGAAAGGCTGGTAAGTACTATCTAGTACACCAGAAAGAGAGAGAAGCCCATAAGAGAGATCGGAAGAATGCTGAGGTGGAGCAGCAACAAAAGAAGGCCAGAACCGACCGCCCTGAGCAAAGGCAAATCAATCAAGGCGGAAGAAACTTCCAAAACCAGGAGCAGTGGAGAAACCAGCCAACTCAGATGCGGCACCATAAATGCAAATTATGCCCAAACAACCATCCCGGGAAGGATTGTGCGGGAAATGCGGTGAGGTGTCGCAACTGTAACCTCTTGAGGCATCGGGCATACGAGTGTCGGAAACCCCCGAACCAGGGACAAAACCAGGGGAACAACCAAGTCGGGGGTGGGGATAATCACGCCAACAACAACCATGGTAATCCTGGAAACCGCCCAGCGGAGGCCAACCGTAATCAAGGCCAGGGAGGGCAGAACAACACCCAGGGCCGGATTTACGTCATGAACCAGGCTAAAGCAAATGCGCACGATGTGGTGTCAGGTACCTTCCTTGTAAACTCCACACCTGCTTATGTACTATTTGATTCGGGTGCTTCCCACAGTTTTATAGCCTCAAAATTTGTGGAAAAGTCAAAGTTAGAACCTAGCTCTAGACTTAATCTTAATGTAAAAACGGCATCCAACAAAGTTGTAGCATGTGGGAATGTTTTCTCCAATATTTCCATAGTCATATCCGATATCGAACTACCCGGAGATCTAATCCAGTTTGACTTGGAGGATATCGACGTGGTGTTGGGTATGGACTGGCTAGGGAAATATAAAGCCAAAATCCTATGTGACGAACAAAAGGTGGTCTTAAGAGGACCCAACAAGAAACGTGTATCCTACAAGGCGGTCACATCTAAGCCAGGCGTGAAGTTGGCAACCTTGCAACAAGTCAAACGATACGTCCGGAAGGGGTGTGAGGTTTTCTTGTGCATGGTCAAAGACTTGACGTCCGAGAATCCAACCATTGACCAAATCCCTGTGGTCAATGAATTTCCGGACGTGTTTCCAGAAGAAATTCTGGGGATGCCGCTGGAGAGGGAAGTTGAATTTTCAATAGATCTAATGCCAGGCACCGCACCCATCTCAAAAGCACCATACCGAATGGCACCGAAGGAGATGCAAGAGCTAAAAGAACAACTCGAGGAACTGTTGGGGAAGGGTTACATCAAACCGAGTGTCTCACCTTGGGGCACTCCGGTCTTATTCGTGAAGAAGAAGGATGGAAGTCTCAGACTCTGCATTGATTACAGGGAACTGAACAACGCGACCATCAAAAACAAGTACATGCTACCTCGCATAGATGACCTGTTCGATCAACTGAAGGGAGCGGGTATATTTTCCAAGATTGATCTTCGATCCGGCTACCATCAGGTGAGGATCGCAGAGAAAGATATACCGAAGACTGCATTTCGTACAAGATATGGGCATTATGAGTTCACCGTGATGCCGTTTGGTTTAACCAACGCACCAGCAGTGTTCATGGACCTAATGAACCGTGTATTTCGCCCATATATTGATGATATTTTGGTGTACTCGAAGAACGAGAAAGATCACGGAGAACATCTAAGGCTCGTCCTGCAAACTTTGAGAGAAAATCAGCTTTACGCCAAACTCTCAAAGTGTGATTTCTGGAAGGACCGGGTCGCATTCTTGGGCCATATCATCATTCAAGAAGGTGTATCCGTTGACCCATCCAAGATCGAAGCGGTGATAGACTGGCCTACACCCACAACCGTGACAGAGGTCCGGAGCTTTCTAGGTTTGGCAGGCTATTATCGCAGGTTCGTGAAGGATTTGTCAAAGATAGCAAAGCCTTTGACTAATCTCACGAAGAAGACCACGAAGTTCATATGGAGTGATGAGTGCAAGAAAGCTTTCCAAGAGCTGAAGCAGAGATTAACAAGTGCACCTATCTTGACCCTACCATCCGGTACTGAAGGGTTCGAGATTTACACCGATGCATATTTAAAGGGGTTGGGTTGCGTATTGATGCAAAACGGCAAAGTGGTGACCTATGCATCAAGGCAACTGAAGACACATGAGGTCAACTATCCGACTCATGACCTAGAACTGGCAGCGGTTTTCTTTGCTCTAAAGCTGTGGAGGCACTATCTCTATGGGGTACACTGTAAAGTTTACACCGATCACAAGAGCCTGAAGTACATCTTCACCCAAAAGGAGCTTAACATGAGACAGAGACGCTGGCTAGAACTCGTCAAAGACTACGACTTGGAGATCCAATACCATGAAGGGAAAGCAAACGTAGTTGCCGACGCGTTGAGCCGAAAATCAACTCACTCCTGCAAAGCAACATGGATACTTCCTGATGAGCTATATCGGGACTTTCAGAAGCTAGACTTGGAAGTTCGGGATTTCGGAGAGGTAGATCAGGAAACGCGGTTACTCACCATGACCGTTACCCCATCTATTCTCGACGAAATTCGAGAAGGGCAACCTGGAGACATCAAGTTGGACAGAATCCGAGCCGGTATGACAAATGGCGTGAACGGACCGTTCAAACTGCACGAAGATGGGAGCATTCGACACAAAGGAAGGTGGTGTGTTCCGATGAAATGCGAAGAGCTTAAGAAGAAAATCATGGAGGAAGGGCACAACACGCCCTACTGAGTGCACCCTGGAGGCGACAAACTCTACAAAGACATCAAAAAGAATTTTTGGTGGCCGAACGTGAAGAAAGAGATAGCTGAATTCGTGGCTCGATGCTTAAACTGCCAGAAGGTGAAAGCCGAACGTTGCAAGCCCAAGGGACTCGTGCAATCCTTGAAAGTGCCAAAATGGAAGTGGGATTCCATCTCCATGGACTTAGTTGGGGGATTACCCCTAACCAAGTCTGGCCATGACAAAATTTGGGTTATAGTCGACCGGTTAACAAAGACCGCTCGCTTCATCCCGATGAACGAAACTTGGAGCATGGAGAAGTTAGCCCGAGCCTACATCAAGCACGTGGTTAAGTACCATGGAGTTCCTCAAGACATTGTTTCTGACCGAGATTCCAGATTCCTATCTCAATTCTGGAAGGAGTTGCAAGCTGCTATGGGGACGAAGCTGAAGCTGAGTACTGCATTTCACCCGATGACCGATGGACAAACGGAGCGAACCATCCAAACACTCGAGGACATGCTGAGAGCATGTATGTTAGACCTACAAGGATCGTGGGACGAACACTTAGACTTAATAGAGTTTTCATACAACAATAGCTACCACGCCAGTATCAAAATGGCCCCGTACGAAGCTCTATATGGTCAAAAGTGTTGAAGCCCACTATGCTGGGGTGACATGGAAGATCAAGTGGTGTTAGGGCTGGATTACCTCCAAGACACCATAGAGAAAGTGAAGATGATTCAAGCAAGGATGAAAGCTGCACAAGATCGTCAGAAGTCTTATGCAGACTTGGGAAGGAAGTCAGCCGAATTCGAAGCGGGAGAGAAAGTCCTACTCAGAGTCTCCCCGACCAATGGAGTAATGAGATTTGGAAAGAAGGGAAAGCTAAGCCCGAGGTTCATTGGCCCATATGACATCCTCGAGCGAGTGGGAAGAGTGGCATATCGTCTAGCTCTACCCACCGAGTTGGCTAAGGTATAACATACTATAACCGCTCGTTAGTGAATACCTTAGTAAATTTCTCTCAAGTACTAAAGTGTGTTATGCGTAGGTACACAATGTTTTTCATATCTCCCAATTGAAGAAGTATGTCCGCGACGAATCCCATATTCTTAGCCCCGAGGTACGAATCGTAACCTTATGATAATTAGATCAAAGTATCACATCTAACCTCGACTTTCTTAGGTGGTCGAGTTGGATGAATCGTTGACTTACGAGGAGAGGCCGATCCAGATTTTGGATACTAAGACTCGTGAGACTAGAAGAAAAGCGATTAAGATGGTGAAGGTGTTGTGGTCTAACCACTTGGCCGAAAATGCCACATGGGAGACTGAGGAGGATATGCGCAAATGCTACCCAGAGTTATTTGACTAAGGTAAAATTTTAGTTACGAGGACGTAACCTCTCTTTAAGGGGGTAAGAATGTAATACTTAAGAAATTGATTATTTAAATTTAGTTCATGTTTCGGGATGAAACATCCTTTAAGGGGGGTAGAATGTGACACTTCAAAAATTTAAATAAAAATAAAAATAATTTTTATTAGTTAGATAAAAATATTACGAAAATAACATTTTTATAATTAATTGAGTCAGACAAAAATTAAACAGTGGTAACATTTTAATCAAATAAAATTTCAAAATTTATGACATTTTAGGCAGATAAAAATATTTTAGTAATAAGAACAACATTTTATTAAACAAGTTAACCAGACAGAAAATTAACATTTGTGACATTTTAGTCTGATAAAAATGGTCCGATAATAGAAGTAACGTTTTATATCAAGTACCGGATATACTTATGGCATAAGTAATAAAAGTTATTTTAACTTGTGTACAAAATGCATAAAAATATACAAACATGACTTTTCTAACACTAATGTATACACCTAATGTACCTATGTACGTAATAATTATACTAATACTCCTAAACATTTCAAACACTTAATATATATACCTATGTACGTAACAGTAGTATAAAAAAAAAAGAAAACCCTAACTATTCGAACTATACTCCAAACGAAGCAAGAAGTTTAAGTCCAAGAGGAGTGGCTAGCTACTTCACCTACGCCTACGGGATAAACTTGACTGTTTTCTCGCACAAAGGAAGAGTCCAACGAGAAACAAACTGCACTCCACATACGAGATAGAAACGGGTGAAGCTAGTTGAATTCAACTCTAACTCTAACACAGCCCGGAACCCTCATCTTTCCCTATAAATAGCAAGCCAAAACCTGCGATTTTATTCATCAACACCTGCGGCGTATATACATATATACGTATATATATATACTCTATTTTTTTCGACCATTCGTTTTAGCCAGAACCAAGCCCTGAAAACACTCTAGAAACCTTCCCCTTCGTGAGACGAATCCAACGGAGAAAGAATCGTGGAAAACGGACGTCAGAGTAGGGAGAAATAGCTTGCCGGAGTTTCGCCGCGCAAACTTTCACGACTGAAAACGGAGAAGAGGGAGGAGTTGCCGCTGCCGCCAACCCACCTCCGACATTCGCCGTCCCAGAAGGAGTGCACCGCCGCCGCTGAATCTCGCATCCGTTAAGGTACGACCTTCCCCATGCGTTGGCCGTTTCCGGCGAGTTGGCGAGGAAGACGACCCAGCCTTTAGGCTGGGGTCTGTCCTTGTTGGGCTGATTGCTATTTGGGCTCGTTTTTTTTAATTATTTTGGGCCAGTCCGGCCCAGTTGCAATAAAAATTAAAAATAAAATCGTAAATGAAATAAATAAAATCTGGAAAAATATAAATTAAATACCTAATATAAATATATGTATTCGGAAGAACCAGAATTGAAAGATAATATTTTTAGCTATTTTTAATGGATTTAATTGTAATTGGGCCAATTTATACACATTTAGTAAATAATTAACTAAATGACGAAAATAATTGTGAAATAAATATTGGAGTAAACTAGGATAAATATATGACTAACTAGGACCTTATGGACCATTTATAATTAATAAAAATTAAGATTCAGTATATTTAATTGTAATTGAACCGGTTAATAGATATAGGAAATTAAAGGAATAATTATGGAAAATAATTATAAAATAGATATCTGGACAACCTAGGTCAAATATAGACCCAAAATATAGTTATAGACGGTTATTAATTTATAAAGTCGATTCTTAGTCTATTTAATTTAATTAGGGCCATATAAAACTAGTTAAGTAATTAAATAAAGGAAATATTAATATTAATGGTGAAATAAATAAATCATTGAGATTTAAAACAATATTCTGGACTAAAAATGATGTTTGGAATAAAATAAGGAAAATAAAATAAGGTTGGGTTAGCTAGCATAAATAATTGACTATATGTAGACTTAATAAATAACTTAATTATGTAATTAGTGGACTAATTCAATTAATAATTTTTATGATTGATTATTAGAGATTCGGACTTCATATAAATATTTAAAATATTTGAACTCATAAATTAATGTGTTAATATAAATAAAGTAATTAAATAATATTTTATGAGTATAGTAAACTAATGGTGATTATTGAATAAAAATTGGATGTTGTAGTTAATTATATTCGGATATTTTATTTAATATTAGAATTAAAATATTGTAATTAATGGCTGAATTAATAAGGTAATTTGATTAATAAAAAGTGATTAATCAAATAAATTCGAATAACTAATAAGTAAGTTAATAAATTCGAATAATAAAATAAAAGGAGAAAATCGGGTAAAGTAATTACAAATAGAATAAGTGACTAATTTTATCATATTTAATTAAAAAGGTGATTATCTAGAGACCGGATTAGAGGAGGATAACTAGGAGTATCAGGACTTAAGGTAAGTTTCTCTGCCAATCCAAAATTGTTTCCTCGTATTATATGCTTATTATGCATTATGTGATTAAGTGTGAATTGTAAATTTTGTGTATGTGATTTTGAGGAGATATTATATATATGGTAGTTAAGAAATATAAATCAAGTACTTTTGGGGTATTAAATATTTTTAAATACCTTCGAGACTTTTTAGAGAAATTAAGAAGTATTTTTGAAGTATTATTTAATTGAAGATAAAATTTACATTTTTATAAGAAGTGAGCATCTCGGGAGTAATCCGAGGTGTCGGTTTTTCCACATCCGGATAAATGTGGAGGGTGATTAGAGCTACTACTACTAAGAAGTACAATTTAAGTTTCAAGTGACATTTGGATCTATGATCCCTTTTAAGAAGAAGTTATAGTAGTAGTCACTAATCATTCAAGAATTTTAGAGGTGGGGTGGTTGGGTTCCGACCACTCGAGATGACTTACTACTCGGAGGGCTTGGAATCCCTTTTAGGGGGTGTGCACACTTAAGGTAGTCGTTTCGTTTCCGCAAGAGAAGTTGTGGTACCGGCATTTGTTCGGGGTGGCCGTCCGTAACCACGGTCCACCGGACTCAGTCGAAAGATTGAGCACCGCCCTTCTAAATTACTAGGAAGATAGAGAAGAAGTGATTTTCTTAAGAAATTTAAAGAGAAGAATTACTACGATATTTTCCAAGGGAAGTTGAGGATTTTAGCAAAGAAGTGATTATAAGAAAAATCAAAGAGAAAAGTATTTTGGTGGAGTGCGTCATTTTTATATAATATCATATAAAAATCTATTTTTAGTCAAACCTGATTATTTTACGGGGTTGGGTAGTACTTACTTAGCTCTAAAGCTAATTTTTGTTATTTCTCTTGTCTCTCTCTTCTCCCTTAAATTTTATCAGGTGATGAGTTGGATGCCTATGTGGATTGATGGATTGCTCGAGCTTGAGTGCGAATTAGAAGATGCCTTAGTTAAATCTAGTCATGAAATAAACATTTACTTATTATTACATTAGTTTTTGTTGTTTTACTTTGAATTGCCTATGCATTCGGTTAAGAGATGACCGAATGTGGCGGTAACACCCATTTCCCTATTTTAGACTTCCGCTGTATTTCTTCAACTCTTTGATGAATGAATAAAGTATTTCGTTTAAATATATCATTGTTTTGGGTGGGGAAAACGGGGGTGTTACAACGGGACCCTCCTGGCCCTCCTCCAAACGGTACTCCGCCTCGGGAACTTCTCGAGGAGCCTCATCATCGAACCCCCCCCCCCCCCCCCGCGATTATATAAGGGCCCTACAGCGGGGGGACCGGTACGCCGAAGCCGAGGAGGTGGAGAAGTGCCACCACATCCCGGATCAGCAACGCCCTCGGCCAGACGAAAAAGGCCACCGGGGGCCGGGGGCTCCCCGCAATCATCCCAAGGATTCTGCCCCCTCCGGTGATCGCCCCCGGCATGGCCAAGCCAAGCCCGGGGAAGGCTACAAGGGGAACCCGAGGGCTTGGGCGCAGCTTGTCCTCTTGGAGCACCCTCGGACACCTTTGACGCACCCCGTCAGCGTCATTCCGGATTTTGCTGAGGAGAGGGGCCTAGTGGAGCGAGATTCACGCGCACCTCCGGAAGTATTTGCCATCAATCCTAACTACCCCTACTGTCGTTTCCACCGGCACCAGGGGCACAGGACCGATGACTGCCATCAGCTGAAGACGGCCATCAAAAGGTTGATACAAGCGGGCCACTTGTCCCAATTTATTCAGAGCCCTCAACAACAAGGCCCCCCTCATCAAGGGCCACCCCGAGGGCAAGCTGCGAGAGCAAATGCATGGGGCAACCCCAACACCATCCCCCTCGGTAAAGAGAGGGAGATCGGGAACCTAGAAGAAGAGGAGGAGGAGTACCCCCGGTACTAAGAAAAGAAGCGCCACATCCTCATGATCACCGGGGGAAATACCGGGGGTGATTCTAGGAGTCAACGAAAGAAGTGGGCTCATATGCCCCCAGTAAAGCGGCTGAGGGAGGAACCCATTATCTTCACTAACGCTGATCTCCCCCCAGTATCCTCCCCACACAGGGATGTCCTCGTCATCCGCACAGAGATCAACGACACTATTATTCACAGAACTTACATTGACACGGGCAGCTCCGTCAAAGTAATGTACCTCAGCACCTTCAGAGAGCTGCATCTGGAGAGGGGGTCCCTTCGGCCCATCAAGACCCCTCTTGTCGGCTTCACCGGCGACACCATTGATTCCGAGGGGGTCATAACCCTCCCGGTAATCTTCGGCGACGACCTCCATAGAGCCAAGCTCGAAGTGGAGTTCGTCGTCGTCAACATCGACTACGCCCACAACATCATCCTCGGCCGGCCAGCCCTCGAGGATCTCGAAGCCGTCATCTCCATGAGGCACCTCTGCCTCAAGTTCCCAGCCGAGGGGGGGGGATCGGTTACTCAAGGGGGAACCAAAAGCTTGCCCGCGCTTGCTACCTTCAAGTGACAAAGAAGGTTAGCAAGGCGGATTTCCGCGTTGACACCATCACCGGAACTGTAGAAGCGGAGGACAGGAGGCCGAGGGCTGAACCAGCCGAGGAGGTAGAAGACTTCGCGCTCGATCCGGCCAAGCCGAAGAGAGTCGTGAAGATTGGAGCCTAGCTCCCCGAAGATTTGAAGACCGGCATCATCAGCGCCCTCCGCGCCTACTCCATTGTTTTTGCATGGGGGCCGGAGGACATGCCGGGGATCAGCCGAAGGGTCATCACCCACCGCCTCTCGGTGGACCCTTCGGCCAAACCAATACAGCGGCGGAGGAGACCCCTCTCGGCCGAGAGGAGGGAATTTGTGATGAAGGAAGTCACCATACTCCTCTCTATCAAGCACATCAAGGAGGTAAAATACCCCTCATGGCTGGCAAATGTAGTCCTCGCACAAAAACCGCCTTCATTCCGCATGTGCGTGGACTACACGGATCTCAACAAGGCGTGTCCCATGGACCCCTTTCCTTTGCCAAATATTGATCAACTTGTGGACGAAACCGCGGGGTGTGAAATCATGTCATTCCTCGACGTATTCCGCGGATATCATCAAATATATGCATGAGGAAGACGCTGAAAAAACAGCCTTCATGACTCCCGAGGGCATCTTCTGCTACCTCGTCATGGCCTTCGGCCTAAAAAACTCAGGTGCCACCTACACTCGGATGGTGGCCAGGGTATTCCAAGTTGTCCTAGGGCGCACCATGGAGGCATATGTTGACGACATGATCGTCAAGAGCAAGCAATCAGCAAGCCATGCTGACGACCTGAGGGAAATCTTCGCCATCATGCAGAAGTTTAGCCTTCGACTGAACCCAAAGAAGTGTACCTTCGGCGTTCAGGGGGGCAAATTCTTGGGCTACATGGTGAGCCGAAGGGGTATCGAGGCCAACCCCGAGAAGATCCAGGCCATCATCACCATGGAGCCCCCACGCAACGTAAAGAAGGTCCAACGATTGACGGGCCGCCTGGCAGCCCTCAATCGCTTCTTATCAAAATCGGCGGAGAAGTCCTTGCCCTTCTTCCAGATCATGAGGAAAACCGCCGGTTTCCAATGGACTTCAGAATGTCAGGAGGCCTTCGAGGAACTAAAACGGTACTTATCTTCGCCCCTTGTGCTCTCTAAACCCAAGGTGGGGGAGATCCTGTACCTTTACTTGGGTGTTAGCCCGGCGGCCATCAGCTCAGTACTCATCCGGGAAGAGGATGGCATCCAACATGCCATCTTCTATGTTAGCAAGACCCTGAGGGAAGCGGAGCTCCAGTACTCCCCCGTGGAAAAAACGGTGTTGGCTATCGTGTGGACCGTCAAGAAATTGGGCCATTACTTCCAAGCTCACCCGGTCCAGGTCCTCACTCACCAACCCCTCGGCGCCTTGATGAGGAGCCCCACCAGCTCCTCCCGAATGGTGAAATGGGCTGTCTTCTTGAGCCAATACAACATCGACATCCGTCCTAGGCCCGCCATCAAGGGCCAAGCCCTAGCAGACTTCGTGACGGAATATACGGCAAGATCAGCCGCGGACGAGGAGCCCTCGGCCCCTTCGGATGATTGGTGGACCCTCTACACCGACGGCTCCTCCGCCGTCAAAGCATGTGGAGGAGGGGTGGTTCTCATCTCACCCGAAGGCTTCCGGGCCTATTATGCAGTCCGCTTCTCCTTCAAAGTGCGACTCTAAGTTTGTCGTCGGGCAAATCTCCGGGGAGTACGAAGCCAAGGAAGGAAGAATGAAGCAATACAAGGAGGCGGCCAAGGAGTTACTTAAGGTATTTGAGGCACACTCTCTTACTCAGATACCGAGGGCTCAAAACTTCGAGGCCGACATTTTATCCAAGCTCTCGGCCGAATCCCCTGAGCACATCTCAAAGATCGCCAAAGTGGAAGAACTCAGCCTCTCTAGCATACACGCTAGCCCCATCATGAACATCCAACAAAGACCGGGTGACTGGATCTCAGACATGGTCGCCTTCATCACCACAGGGCAATTGCCTGAGGATGAGGCCCGCACTAAGCTAGCAAAACTGAGGGCTCCCAGCTACACTATCGAAGACGGAAGGCTTTACAAGAGGTCCTACAACGGGACATTACTTCGGTGCCTTCATCAAGATGAAGCCGAAGTGGCGATGGAGGAAGTGCACAGTGGCACTTGTTCAGCTCACCAGGGACCCTTCTCCATGTCCCGAAGGCTAATAATCCAGGGCTACTTCTGGCCCACAATGGCCCGGGATTGTGCAGATCTTGCCCGAAGGTGCTCCGCATGCCAACACTTCCAGAAAGCCCCCGGCAGGCCAGCGGTCAACTATGCCCCCATCAGCACATCCATACCCTTCGCTCGATGGGGTATAGACCTTGTGGGCCCTCTGCCGAGGGGTACCTCCAACAACAGGTACATTATCGTCGCCATCGATTACTTCACCAAATGGGTGGAAGCTAAGCCCCTCGCCAGCATTACCGAGGCAAGGTGCCGTCACTTTGTTCTCAAAAACATCCTCACAAGGTTTTGCGTCCCCCAACAAATCATCTCCGACAATGGGACTCAGTTTGAGGCAGCCCCCTTCTGTGCCCTCCTAGAGGCATGGGGCATCAAACACACCTTCTCATTCGTTGCCTACCCCCAGGGCAACGGACAGGTGGAGAACGCCAACAGGACCTTGCTCGAAGGCCTAAAGAAGAAACTGGAGGCCGAAGGGGGCGGTTGGGTAGAAGAGCTCCACAACATCTTATGGGCCTACCGTACCACCCCTCGGTGGGAAACTGGCGAGACACCCTTCTCCCTTTGCTACGGATTTGAAGCTAAGGCCCCCACTGAGGTAACTCTTCCAACCCGAAGGGTCACACGGTATGATCCAGAGGCCAACGACGCCAATATGGCCCTCGACCTCCACCTTATTTTAGAACGTCGAGAGCAAGCCTTCATACGTGCAGAAAACTACCGAAGGCAAGTGAAGAGTTACATTGACGCCAAGGTCCGCTCTCGGGAATTCCAAGTGGGGGACTATGTTCTCCGAAGAAGGGAAGCTAGCCAACCAACCGAGGGCGGAAAGATGGCACCAAAGTTCGAAGGCCCCTACATCGTGGCAGCCATCATCAAACCGGGAACTTACAAGCTAAAACGCCCAAATGGGACTGAAGTCCCTAGGCACTGGAATGTACATCACTTAGTTAAATTTTATCAATAACATCAGAGCGACCAAGCCCTCATAACTAGTGAATGTATTATTTTACGGCCCAAGGCCTAAAAATTCTGAAGAACGAAGGCATTTTGAAGACACCAAGAACATGGAACAGGATTCTTACGAAGGGCCAAGCCCTCATATCACCCCCTGGCCCAAGGCCTTACCACAAGGAAGAACCCTCGGCACCAAGTGCCGAGGGTAGACAATACTATCACCTACAACAGCAAGAAAGTACCAACTGTCCTCAAATGGAGACCCCTCGGCACCCGGTGCCGGGGGGACACACCACTGACAACTTTCAACAAATGGGAAGAAACACCAAGTGTTTCCACAGAAGACCTCTCGGTACTTGGTACCGAGGGTAGACAACAAAATCACCTGCGACAAATGAAGGAAAAACACCAAGTGTTTTCACAGAAGACCCCTCGGTACCAAGTACTGGGGGCCGTACATCGGAACAAACACCAAGTGTTGTTTCTAAAGCCGTACCCCTCGAGGACGCCTATACCGAAGGCACCACCTCTCGGTGCCGGCAGCATGTAGTGCCCCTGTCCATTTGCAACCAGTGTGGAAATGAAAACCCTTTCCTGAAACGCTTTCCGCGTCATCACCCCAAGGGTATGACAGGCACGAGAAATGCCCAGGATTCGACTTTCAAAAACGGAACGCTTTCCGCGCCATTTCCCCAAGGGATTGGCAGGCATCTAAAAATGCCTAGGATTCGACTTCCAAATCGAAACGCTCCCCGCGCCACCACCCCAAGGGTGTGGCAGGCCACAGACTATGTCTAGCGCCGAGGGGACGACTTTCAAAACTGAGGCGCTTTCCGCGCCATCCCCCAAGGGGAGGCAGGCTACAGACCACCATATCTTGTACCCAGGAAACGACCCTCGATCCCCTCGGAACTCGGAAGGTTAACCCGAGGGGGAGCTAATTGTAACACCCCGGTCCCGTTGGCCCCGCACAGACCCGAGGTAGTTACTCTAGACCTCTAGTACTGTCCCCACAAACCACCACGAGCTTTTACCGCGCACTTTGTCCTCACTCATGCGCGCCCTGAGAATCTTCCCAGGGGGTCACCCATCCCAAGACTACTCCCGTGCAAGCACGCTTAACTTTGGAGTTCTTGGGTGATGAGCTCCCTTAAAAGGAGATGCACCTCTGTTGGTATGAGTAGTACTATTAATCCTCTTAAATTAATCTCGGGTATTACAATCACCCCCACTTAGGATCGCAACGTCCTCGTTGCGCCCTTAAACCAATCTCAATCAAACCCCAGAATCTTGCCCCGCTAAGTGCCCGCCCGATATCCAACGGGTCAACACACTGTCGCAGGGTTGCTCTGATACCATTTGTAACACCCCGGCCCACAGGACCTGGGGTGGTTACTTCAGACCTCTAGTACTGTCCCCACAAACCACCACGAGCTTTTACCGCGCACTTTGTCCTCACTCATGCGCGCCCTGAGAATCTTCCCAGGGGGTCACCCATCCCAAGACTACTCCCGTGCAAGCACGCTTAACTTTGGAGTTCTTGGGTGATGAGCTCCCTTAAAAGGAGATGCACCTCTGTTGGTATGAGTAGTACTATTAATCCTCTTAAATTAATCTCGGGTATTACACTAATGGTGTATTCTGTTACCTCCCGATAGGCCAAGCCTTACCAAGAAACCAAGTTTCTTGAAGCCTTCGTTTCACTACTCAAAAAAATGGGGTGGTGAAGGGGAGTAGACTCGGCGAGAAATCAATGAGTACATCACTCCTACAATTCACGAAAACATACCGAGGGCTCCCCATGGGAACGCCTTCGGTACCTGGAAGCTCATGAGCACAAAGGATACCATTCACAACAAACATCATCAACAAATGACTAAGTCCACTCAATGATTGCCTCCGGCTATACCTAAAACCGAAGGCTCAAATACTACAAAACATGGCAGGCTCAGCCAACAACAACTCAAAACATCCCCGAAGGCTACTATATAACAAAGCTATCAGATGGTGGCCAAACCAAATCAAGAATCACCTCCGGTACCTCACTACATGCCGAGGGGATACATCCAGACAATTCCCGAGGGAGTCTGCCTTTTTATGCTAGACTTGGATTACAAACTCTCCTATATCAACATTGGGGGAACATAACAAACAACCGAAGGCTTTTTGTTGCCACAAGCCAACATTACAAGGCAAAGGAAACTATCCTAAACCTATAACGTGTACAGCCGAAGGGTCCCCTCCCGAAGGCCAGCAGCAGGAAATACTTAGAGAAAATAATCTAAGTCCTAAATACTTTGCCCCATGTGGGGCCACCAGCCAGCCGAAGGCGCATCTGAGACAGGGTCCTCACATTCACCCGAAGGCTCCTCCCTCGTGCAAACTACACTTAGAAAATTTTCTAAGTCCCAAATGTTTTTGACCCTCGGTCAAATCTCCATACAGCCAGAGGGGCCGCACAGTCAAAGGCTTCATGAAACTACACTTAGAAATATTTTCTAAGTCCTAACTATTTCTGGGCCCTCGGTCATACATCCAGTCAGCGAAGGGTACCCAATCACCGAAGGTTGGACTGCATTCAAACACTTAGAAAAATTCTTCTAAGTCCTAAACACCTCGCCTCCGGTTATCTCATGAAGGCTACACAGAACCAGAGGGAAAGAATTAGCCGGGGGCCAACAGATGAACAAACACTTAGAAATATTTCTAAGTCCTGAACATTGTGCCCTCGGTGAAACGTTCAGATGACTAAACAGGCCTAGTCACTGAGGGCTACAAAAGACACTGTACTTAGAGAGAAAATTTCTAAGTCCCAACATACACACATACAGAAAAGGCGAGGGCATACACACAGGAAAGATGAGGGCATACATTCAAAGGAAAACAATTAAAGAGAACGAATTATATACAAAAAGCCCGAAGGCAAGCATTCATTCATTGAGGGGAGAAAAGTTGAAGTATACATTACAAAAGGGGCCGAAGGCCAAGGGCATACAAGCGTTCATTACAACAAGATTGTTCAGAATGTGTTAAACAAAAATTAGATATTAACAGCCCCGGGGGCAGTCTCTTCCGCAGGCTTTGAGGAGACCTCTATGCCGGCCTCTGCATCGCCCCCTCGGCCTCCTTCATCAGCTCCGTATCTTCCAGGTCGGGCCTCTCGACATCCGAGGGGAGAGGAACACGGACATCTGGCTGCAGGGGGGAAGTCCGTATGCCACCGGGTCAAAGTCTTTCTGCTCGATCTTCAAATGACGGGCCATCCTCCGGTAGATGAGGGCTTGAGTAAAAAGCTCAGCCCCATCATAGTATTGTTTGCCCTTTTGGGAAACCCATTCCACACCGGGCCCGTCACACCATTCATCGACGGAGGACTCCACGACCGAGGACAGCCATTGTTTATGCTCCTCTGCTCTCCACCCCCCTGCCAAAAATCCAGAGACGGCGTCCTCTCGGGCCTTCGCGACGACATCCGCCTTGGCGGCCTCGGCCTCCTTGGCGGCTCTCTCGAGGGTTTCCGCTGCGGACCTCTCAGCCTCGGCCTTGCCCCGGTCTGCGGCCTCCGCCCGCAGCGTCATCTGCCGAAGGCTCTCCTCCAGCATAGCCATCTACCAGATGGCATCAGAGTTCTGGCAGATGAGCTCCCGCATCTTCGCATCCTGCTCAGCCTTGCGCAGACGCCACTCCTCCAGCCTCCGGGCCTGTTCACCGAGGGCAATGCAAGTCTGCAAATTATAAAGAAGTTAGGAAAGCCGTACATTATATCCTAGCACGAAGCAAAACGGTAATCAAGGAAAAACTTACTGTGAGGGAAGACCGGAGGATCTTGTCCTCGAGGGCCAGGTCATCATCAGCTCCGAGGGCGACTCTGTCAATCTCGGGGGTCATGCCCCTCAGAAGTACCCTCGGGTCCGCCGTGCAGTTCATCACGGCTGTTCCTACCGGGAGAGAAACCATCAGGATCTCAGAGGAGGGCTCCCGGACACCCCTCGGCACTTCCGCCACCGGCATCTCCACAGGCATCCCGGAGGCGGGGCAATCATCTACAATGACCACGGGGGGATCCTTCTTCCCGACATCCCCCGTTTTTGGCCTTTTTCCCTCGGGAGCCTTGCCCGCAGCTTTTCTCTTCGCGGCGGCGACAGCATCAGCACTTGGGACCGCCGACGGCCCCTCGGGCTTCTTAAAGAAGTCACCGGCGGGTTTAGGGATGCCAGCATCCGTCCCCTTCGGGACCTTGGAAGATTTCTTCTTCTTCAGGTTAGCAAGCCCTCTGACGTTCATCATGGAGACCGGGATACCTGCAACACAATATGGGGTTAGGCCGACGGGTCATTAACAGATGGCATGAAAGTACAAAATAGAAAAAAAAACAACAAACTATGTGCTAAAATACGAAAATAAGGGTGCTCTCAGCTGCTACCTCCGGAGGCTCCCTCAAATGCTGGGAACTTTTCATCCGTTTCCCCCAGGAAGCGATACCGCCGGAACCCGAGGGTATAGAGGTCCTCCTCTCGAGTGCACTCCTTAATGGCTATGTTCTTATCTCGGCCCTCCGGGATCTTGGCCAGGATTCTCCCATCCTTCTCGAGGGCGGCGCTTCTCACTTTCTTGTGCCTTCTGAACCGATCACGCAGTTCCCTCGGGAAGGGGCTCTCGGCTAATTTTATGAAGCACCACCGGTCTTTCCACCCTTTGTTTGAGGAGGGCGCCTCCGTGAACAGCTTGAACAAGGCCACCTGCTGCAAATTCGCGAAGCCCTCGGCATTCGCATGCCCCCCCCCCCCCCCCGGCACAAATTGAAGCTTTGAAAGAACAGGTCCAGGCTAGGCGTTACCCCCCGGGATTTGCAGAGATGGAGGAAGCCCGCGATGTAGGAGTGGCTGTTCGGCGTCAGTTGGCAGGGGACCAAACCCACGAACCAAAGGTATTCCCGAAGGAATGGGTGTAGGGGGAACCGGAGCCCTATCGACACGGAAAGGATGTGCACTGCAATGCAGCCCTCGGGAGCCCGGGAGAGGACGTCATCGGGACCCGGCGCCACCACTACGGCCGAGGGACCCACGTGTAATTGAGTGACATAGAGATCCGCCTCATCAGCTTTCGACCTTATCTCTAAGGCGGCGGTATTCAAGTACGAATACCCCTCGGGCATATCGAGGGGCTTCCCTTGGTCTGCGACGCTGCCATTCTTCTTGGAAGCAGCACCCTTCGCTTTCTTTTTCCCGGGGCCACCCGGATGGGAACCGCGTTCAACGGCCGAGAGGTGCCGGCCTCACCAGTGCCCCGAGGGGGGAGAACAGCGACGGTGACCCTCGCGCCCTCTTTCTGCGCCTCTTCCTCAGCTACTTGCCCGGCGAGGGCCAGCTCTTCGTCCTCGAATTCTTGTTCGATGCCCTCGGCTTCCACCTCGGCGACGAGGGCTTTCTGAAGCTCCATCGCTACAACGACATCTTGTCCCACTGAGGTCTGTTCGCTTGTGGACTCCACGTCCGAGATGATTTCCTCCTCCATCGAGGGCGCCCCCGAGATATCTTGAGAGTCGCTTTGTGAAGACATCGTTTGTGCTAGCTCAAGGGCTCAGATATACTAAGTGCTCTAAGCTAAAATTTCTAAGTATAAGTCCTAAGGCCGCTAAGCACAGCTAGGTAAAAAGGGTGGAGGACAAGTGAGGAACTGACCTTGAAACGGGAGTTAGATCGAAGGCAGCTGTTTCTCTCTCTAGGAATTTGGGCAGAGCTTCGCTACAATGATATCGCACAGGGTAAAACGGCCTGGCCATGGGGTATTTATAGGCGCCCAAATCCGGGCTTGGGCCTGAATACCGGGCCTCCGGTACAAAAGCATCATTACCAACCGACGTGTTGCCTAATCGGTGACGCCCGCCCACGGACAGCCAACGAGCACGCACCACGTGGAAGCCCCCCCCTAACAGCTATATTTTGACGTTAGATATTCCAACGGCTATATTTCCAACAGCTATATTCTGGGAGCTCCCGGCTACACTTGACAGACCACTCCTTCATCAACCAAGAGACTAGCCCCCGGGCTTTTTACTTCACTACACTTCATCAAGAATAGCCCCCGGGTACACTTACCCAGAGACGCTCCCGGTTTGTGCCCCTCACACTACATAACAAATGCCTTCGGGCACACTCCTTCAGAAGCCCACGGCTTCATAACAGGCACACCCCTCGGGGATCCCCCCTCAGCACTTTGAGGGCCGGGTAGCCCCCGGGGAGTACGCCTCATTGACAGGTAGCCTACGGCACACAGGTAACGGGAGCCCTCGGATACCCTCCTCACTAACTAAACAACAAACAGGGGACACCCCGGTAACACCTCAACTACTACTCACATTCACCACGCCCTCGATCCCCAAATTGAGGGACTCCCCTTCGGCACCTCCCAGGATATCAACAGCAAGCCTCCGGCTAATCAACACATGCGCCCTCAGAACAAGGATAGCCTTCGGCATCAGCATGGTACTCCGTTTTGAACCAGGGCTTCACATTTTCGATTCATCGTTGGGGGAATTCGGTGCACTCTTTTTCCCTCATTAGGATTTTTTTCCCACAGGGTTTTTCCTAATGAGGTTTTTAACGAGGCATCCCCCCAAAATGAAACGAAAAGCGTCAGCCTTCGGCCCAATACAGCAACATGATTACTCTACTGCTTTTCACCACCTTGCAAGTGCCTCAAGGAGTGGGGGACTGGAGAACCCCCCTCGGGAAAAATCACTAAAAGTGCAAAATGCTAAAAACTCCCCGCAAACAGCAGACATGCCCCCTCAAGTCCCGACATGTGGGTAACTGAGGGACTGTCCTCGGCAGAATAAACAAACAGCAAACCACCCACAACCCCACAAACTACAACGGAACAACGACATGGGACAAAAACAATTACTCCTTTTCCCTCAAGTACCTTTCGGCAAAAGGAGTGAGGGACTCCTGATGGAGTATATGGCCCGGGAACCCCCGGCCCACAGACTCCTACTACTCCAATAAAGGCCCAATAGGCCCAGGAAGCACAACAGGCCCAAATCACGGCACCCAGAGTACCAAGCAGCTCACAATGCGCACCAGGGGTGCCTTCGCCCCCCTGGCCGAAGGCTCTGATTCTCACAGGAGGGTCAAAACAGGAAAACAAAGTTACTGGGAGAAAACGGCGAAAATCGGTAGCCCTCGGCACCTAGAGCCCTCGGCACTAAGGGGGTCTCCGGTACTTAGAGCCCTCGGCTAGTCCTCTACAGCTGAGGGCACCTTTTCCGACATAATATCCGCTCCACATGCGTATAGATCACCGTACCAAGTACGACGTCACATCCAACAGTCGCATTAAATGCGGCCACATGCGGTTGCCAGCGCCAACCAGTTGAGGTGACCTCTCGGCCAATGGACGCTTGACACGTGTCCCTGTCTGGCATTTATTACTACTATAAATATCACTCCATTTCCCCATTCGTAAAGGAGAGACGCAAGAAGCAAATACGCTGAATACACTTTCTAATATACTCTCTCTCTACTTACTTGCTCTGACTTCTCTCTAGTTATTCCCCGTAATAACCCCTCGGATAAGTTACCCCCCGGGTACACTATCCATCATTGCAGATTTCAAACGTATCATACTACAATAAATTCACATATTGAAATTAATTGAAATTGATTATAGAAATAATTTAAGAAGTTTTTATAAACGAAAAAATGATAAAAAGAAAGTGAATTAGAAGATTTGAAACAGAGATCATGATGCTCAATTTTAGACTCATAATACTCAAAAGAACAGACATGATGTTCACCAAAATTGCATCAATGCTCATTTAAGAGAAACCTTGATTTTGACCAAAATTACAAATTGTCACCGACCGTACGGCGTCAGGCTGCCAGCCATACACCTGATTGTACTATATATGCTTCCTACTATTTCTTTCGATGCACGATAGAATATTAAATTAAAAAGAACAGTGAACGTTATCAAATCGACTTTTAAAGTAAAAAATAAAAATTGAGCTCATGAAAAGAAATACGAAATGGATAAATTGAACATATTTATCCATTCTCATAGTAGTTATTCAACAAGATGTACACTACTCTTGAAGTACCGTACATTATATTGTCCATATTAGTATAAATTATTTTAGCTTCAATCAAAATATTGCAATTAAATGTTTAATATATAAATAAGTGATGAAATAATGATTTGATGGGGTACCGTACATATACCTATATTTTAGGGGATACTCATCAAAAAGGATATTTATACAATTAATATATACACAAAGTTGGTTTATTTATTTGTTCCTTTTAATCTTGCGAAAATACTCTGTATTCAATGTTTCTCAAAATTTGAATAAACAATTATTGAATCATCTTGATAGGAACCAGATACGCAATAGGGAAATTCAGAATTCCCTCTCTACATTCTTAAGACTACAGAAGTCTATGGTTCAATGTATATAAAAATAGCAAGAGACAATTTCGAGTGTGTCCCTCTCTTAAGGCCCAACCAACTAACCAAATACTTGCCTACCACATCTCCTCCCATCCCCACTCCATATATTCTCTTTTCCCTGCGGGACCACCCTGCTTAGTTAGTTACTAGTATTTCACAGGTGTGTTGAATGGGATATAAAATGATGACATTACATGTTAGTCTATAAATTTAATTATAGATCATATTATTTTTATCACGTGAATGAGAGTGACCATGAATAAATAAATAATACGGTTGGTATTAAATTGATTAAATAAAAATAAAGTAAGATGATTTAGAGACAATTTCAGTGGAACAGACCAAAACGAAAAAATGGATCAGTCTTAACCGGACGGAGGGATTAGAAATTGTAAACAATATTTGATTTTAACAAATATTAGAAATTTAATAAGCACACATATTGTAAACAATATTTTTACAACTTTTCTGATTTCCCTTGTCGTTACATTACTTGCATATCACAGACTTCGAGTCACTCGGATTTTATCACCTAAAAACTGTAACATATAACATACAATCATACACCCTCACATTCTATTTTACATTAATAGGAAGAATAATATGAAACCAATAACTACATTATTGTTTGGTACAGAAAAAGAACACCTCAATTTAGCAACTTTATAACAACGTGAATTTTCACCCAGATCATTCGTTAAAAGAAGGGAAAACTATCAAATAAGCCCCCGTACTATACCGAAAAAGTCGATTAGGCCCTCGTACTTTACAAACACTCAATTAAGTCCTCGAACTATTAAAAAACGTTCAATTAAGCCCTTTTGGTGGGTAAGTAACCGATTTCCCGGTTAAACGACGACGATGGCACTATAAGCAAATTAACAAATGACATGCAATTTTTAATAGTCCCTTGTTGGCAAATTAACAAATGAATTGCAAACTGGATGGCACAAAATATTGCATGTCCCTTGGTCTGGATAGAATAATTACATAGAATTATCTGGTGAATGAACAAATAGTATAATTTAACTCCATCATATTATGTCATTACTTCATTCTTGAATCAAAGTCCAAGAATAGAAGTAGCAGACTATAAAAAATGAAGCAATAATAGTATTCAAGAACAATTAGCCACATGTTGGAATACTAAAAGTTCATTATTAGGTTAAAATAATAAAAAGTAACTTCACATTTCTATCTAATCCCATGTAGATTGCAAAGCTTCCAATAAGAGAACTTTCACACATTGTGAAAACTTGCTATAAGAAAGTATTCACATTTTTATCTAATCACACATAGATAGCTCAGCTTACTATAAGGAAATTTTCATAAAAACTGTCAAGTGTAAACTAGACTGAAATAATACGATTTAACTATAACAAAAGTACATTAAAATGCAAACTTAATTCAGATAGTATAACTTAACTCCATATTTTCTGCCATATATTAAGTGTATATAGGAAAAAGCAATTCGATTGGTTAATGACTGTAAACTACCTTTCTTTCACATGCTTATTGATGTATTAGTAATCTATCGATGGAAACATATGAGCGGGATAATGAAAAGGTCACCCTTCTTGCTATTACGTAGGAGAATATGTATGTTTCAGCAATTAATATCCTTATGCCAAATGTCTCACTTTTAATCAAGTTTTCCTTCTCTTCCGATCCTGTAAAAAATACAATATCTAACTTCAGCCATTCGTTTACCTTTGTAATGTGCAATGTGCAATCTCTCAACTAAAACCTTACTGGTGTGTAATTTGTTATATCTGTGGTGTTTAAAGCTGTCAATTCAAAGTAAGGTTATAAACCTTATTAAAAATTTGCATTGGTCTATCAAACCTATGTTTAAGGCAAAGAGTGGATAGAACATTCTATTTCAGTTCTAGGCGGAGTTTCTTTACTTTCTGTCACGCCCCGGACCTAGCCGGACACGTCAACAACCCGCCGTACAGTACGAATAGTCAACCGCAGTTCAACTCATCCATACTATACAAGGCGTCGTGAATATCATTCACGCATAGTACATCCATAAACAAACATAATGTAAAACATGCATTTAAAACAGCGGAAGCATTAATACAATTGTTCAAGCCACACTTGGCATAACTAGGCATACAAGCCCCCAAAGTAATTATTAATAAAATAGTATCCATGAGCATTAACTTAATTGTTTTTAAAACAGAACAGAAGAAGCACGAACCACGTCTTCCTCCCTTGAGCCTCCCGAAGCGACGGACAATGGTAGCAACTTCAAGTTCTACCTGAAACTGTGAGGTGGCCTCCCCCGTGAAGGGGAGATCAGTACTTGGAAATGTTTGACAAGTACAATAGCAACTATACTAAGTATAATCAACGTTTTAATTTCCAAGACCCTCAAAATAGGGTGATATCATAATATAAATAATAATTTATATTCCCACTTATTATCTTTATAATAAGTAAATTTATTTATTTGTCGGCACACGGCCCTTTTTATATATCCCTTTTCATTCATCATTTGCACAACCCAACCCTTGGGTCCTATTATTTCTACGGGACTTGCTACCGCTGTCCGAGACCTCATGAGGCTCCCAGTTCGGACTCCAACATCCCGCCCCTGGACTCATACCCATCATCCCGTAGGAAGGTAAGGCCCTTCGGGGTCCTATCTTATGTGTTACCGCTACCGGAACCTAGTTAGGTCTCCGATTCGGATTCCACTCTAACCCGTGATCACGATGTAAGTCCATGCTATCCAACCCCGCTCTCTAGAGTCGGGAAGGGCCATGGTCCTTACTATTTCCATAATTCGACCGGCTATCCACAAGGACTACCGAACACACCCGTAGGCCAATCCTATACTTAGGATCAATTTAATATTTGCATTAACTTGGGTATCCCTTAAGGCCTACCCCTAGTATAACTTAAAGTTCATACTTTCCTACCCTAAAGCATCTCTTAAGACTACTTAGGGCATAACATTTCACAATCCAACCTTAGGATCAATCTTTAACAACATTTCATTTTAATGTCCAACTAGTATCTTAATACTAGCCAAATTAATATCAACAAACCAAGTTCTCAACTCATAGTCATATAGACAATTCCAACTGATTTTCCTTTGAAAAATATCATTTATCTCAATATTCAAAATATCACTTTTAATCACTCATATATTCTAATATGAAGAAAAGTATATTTCAACATATGTTTCATAATAAATTCCACTTTCACGTCAACATACTCATAACACATGAACATACACAATTTACTCTTAAATTTGTATATCATGCTCCCTTTTTCTTTAGACACTTAGTCTTGTCATTTTTTAGGCATTATTAATCATTAATAATCCATAAAAATACTTTTAATTACCTTCGGTAATCCCATGAAATTAACTCATTAATTATAAGCAATATAGTCAGCCATCCTCACCTTATGAAGTGCTGAAATAGTTGCCTTTGCTAAGCCCCTCGATCAATCCCCGTTCTAGGCCGATTGAAGGTGTAGAACTGAACTGCTGGGCAAAAGCCGGGCGGCTTTCACGAAAGCCGGGCGGCTTTCGTGGTCTGCAG